>VDFB02170069.1:0-300240 GCA_007258455.2 Sequoia sempervirens | reverse complement strand
TCATAAGTCAAAGATCCCAAAGTGAGACACCTATCTCCACTTGGGATGATGATGTCTCATCTAATCACCTCCAACGGGGATGCCACCCATTTGATGGGTCATACTTTATGACATGAAAATATAAGAAATTCAATAATACAAATAAATACAATAATTCAATAAATTAAACATGTTAGGACTTTAAGGTTGAGACACCTAAATCCCAAGATTCTCTCACTTGTCAAAGACCTCCCAAGAGTCATACAAAATTATTTACTCAAGGCCCCAAGACTCATGGAAGCAAAACACCATCTAAAATTCTTTGTGCTCACTGGTTTCATTGGTGCATCTACAACATTCACCAAAGTATCAAACTTTTCCAAGTTCACCTTTCCATTTTCTACCATATCATGAACAAAATGATACTAAACATCAATGTGCTTTATTCTGACATGGAAGGTAGGATTCTTTGCTATGAAAATGGAACTCTAATTGTCACAACAAACAGTAATCTATCATGCATCTAAATCAATAATAGAAAATAATCTCTTAAGCCAAATGACTTCCTTGCAAACATGAGTGTCTATCATGTACTCTAATTTTGTCATGGATAAAGTGACTACAACCTGTTGCTTACTCATCCAACTAATAACACCACCAAACATCATAAGAACGTAACCATTGGTGGATCTTTTGTTGTCAATGCCACCTGCCCAATCTGAATCCACATATCCATGAAGACTCATAGAATTCTTAGGTCCAATAGGATGACCATGAAAACACAAAGCATACTCGGAAGTACCTCATAAATATTTGAACACTCTCTTAATTACATCTCAATGTATCTGTTTAGGATTAGCTATAGAATGAATAAGGACTCCCATTTCTTGGGGAATGTTTGTCTCGTACACACCATATCATGCATCAAACTGAAAACAACACTTGCATACAGTACTTTGTTCATGTCCTCAATCTCAATAGGATATTTTGGAAAATCATTCACAGGAAGCTTCATCCCCTACATCACAAGAACAACTAATTGTCTATAATCCGCCATTTTGAATCTCTCCAACACTGAGTTCACATACAAGTGCTTTGGCTTAACCAAAGATTTATGTTAGCTCTATCTCTCATGATTTGAACCATTCCCAAAGTGTACCTAGCTGCACCTAGGTCTTTCATCTCAAATTGTGCTAACAAGTGAAACTTCAAATCTAAAATCATACTTTTACCATTCCTAATAAACAACACACTATCTACATATAAAATAATAATGAGAATGCAATCATTATTTAATTTATAATACAAAAAATGGTTAGATTTAGATCTCTAAAATCCCAATGACAACACATAGGTAGCAAACTTCTGGTACCACATTCTAGGAGATTGTTTCAAACCATAAAGAGATTTCTTCATTTTTCAAACCAATTTTTCTTTACCTTTTTCAATTAAATGCTCTGACATGCAAATATCTTCCTCTAAGTCACCATGAAGGAATGTTGTCTTTGCATCTATATGTTCCACTTCTAAATCATATGTTGCTACAAGTGATAACAAGTGTAGACACCTAAATTTGGACACTTAATTTATCCAAATTTATCCATTTTCATCTAAACATCCCCTTATCCACATTAATTAAGTAATATCACTATTATTTAATTAATAACTCTAAAGTTCTTCTAACCCCTAAGGTATCTAGTTAAATAATTAAATATCTTCACCCTTTCATCAAATGAATTAAATAAATATGACATTTATTTAATTCCTCATATGTCACATCCCTTAATCTTCATCAACCTCCTAATTCCATCATTAGGAATGTGCACATGCCTAATCCTTGATTAGGATGTGTCACATCCTCCAACTTTTGCAAGTTGGCCCCTAATATCTCTTAGCCACCTAACCCTCCTCTAATCTTTCATTAACTAGCCTAATCAACCTCTCGAGGAATTTTTAATTCATTTTATCCTTCCAAGGAATATTAAAATATGTTTTCTCTTCCCCATGTGATCTTTGACTTGTCACATCAAGTCACATGTGAACTCTTCCCCATGGAATCTTTGACTTGTCACATCAAGTCACATGTGACAAGTGTTTACCTTTTAGGCACCTTGTCTTATCCAAGGTACTTTCTACATCTCCCTTTGGAACCTTGTCTTATCCACAAGATTCCTCAATCATGTGAATTTTAAATTCACTTTTTATTCCTCCAAGGAATCTTCTCATCCCCCAAGGTACTTGCAAAGTACTTGTCCTTCTTCCACATCATGTAGGTCCTCCTTCCACCTCACTTACACATCATCATTTCCAAGCCACTTCACATGCCACATGTCAAGATGTGAGGGCTTGTGAGTTCTCAACTCACCATAGCCCTACATCTTGGCCTTGTTGGTTTAATCTCAACCATCCATTTCTCTAGAGAATTCAAAATTCTCTATAAATACACCATCTTTTCTCTCATTTAAGGGACTTTTGCATGCCATAGCCAAACTCTTGCAGTTTTGTTATTTGAGTCCACACTTAGCATTTGCATCCATTGTCATATAATTTCAACCATCTTGCATCCTCATCTACTTTCCATCAAAGAAGCATACAACATCACAAATCAAGGGCCAACCAAAGAACAGCTCAACAAGGTCAAATTTTCCATTTTGTTTTGTTAAGCTAATCATTTTCCTAATCTTGAGGTGTAGGGTGTTAATCTTTGTTTTCTTGTACTCTTTTGTTTGCTGCTCATTTTCTAACTTATATTTTCACCCATTCACAACAAGAACCAAATAGATGTCAACTTCACAACAGGAGATAATATCTCACCATAATCAATTCCCTCCACCTGTGAAAACCCTTTAGCAACCAAAAATGTATTATGATTCTCAACACTTCCATTAGGACCACACTTTTTCTTGAACACATAATTACAACCAACAGGTTTTGAGGTTTGCATCCAATAGGAAAAAGTACCATATCTCAAGTCCTCTTTTTCTTTAATTTAGCCATCTCTGGTCATCCATGGATTTTATCTGGAATCTGCTTCACTCATACCTATGGCCTCTCTAATAGTCCTAGGGTCATTAGAGTTAGCAATCAAAGCAAAGATGTAACTAGAATCTAATAATGAATAACCAAACCTTTCCAATTTCTTCCTAACTCGTGTAGACCTCCTCAAAGGCTGAGGTTGAGGTTCTTTTTCTTCTTTAGAAATTTCATCATTAGGTCCAATAGGAGTGTGTAGTTCATCTTTCTTTGGAGTAGGTGGATCTAAACTGCCTCCTATTTTTTCTATTTCTCTAGTTCTAGTTCAATAGTGGAAGGTTTCATCTCTTTGAAAACTACACTTCTGTTGTAGAGAACCTTCTAAGCCTCTAGATCCCAAAGCTTTTACCCCTTCAAATCAATACCATAACCAATAAAGATACACTTAATTGACTTGTTCTCAATTAGAACATGAGCGTAAGCTTCACAAAAAAATACTTTTAGATCTGTCTCATCAAATGATTTTTACCACACCATGACTCCATGGGTGTCTTTCCAACAAGTACCAATGTAGGAGATCTATTGATAAAATAACATGCAATGGCTACCACTTCAGCCCAAATTTTTTGCTCAAGGCTAGCATACTCAACATACTCCTAGCCCTCTCCATCAATGTCCTATTCATCCTCTCTACAATTCCATTTTGTTGTGAGGTGTATGGAGTTGTCTTATGTCTCTCAATCTTGTTCTCTTTATAGAACTTGTCAAACTTTTTAGAACAAAACTCACCACCATTGTTAGTCCTCAAACTCTTAATCTTTCTGCTAGTTTGATTTTCTACCAAGGCCTTAAACTCCTTAAACTAACTAAAGACTTCAACTTTACTTCTAAGAAAATAAATGAATTTCCTTCTACTATAATCATCTATGAAAGAAACAAAATATACATATTTTGATAATGAAGGAACATTCATAGGACCAATTTAACATCTAAATGAGCATAGTCCAAAACCCCAAAAATCTTATGAGAAATAGAGTAAAAGGAAATGCAGTGACATTGTTTTCCATAAACACAATGTTCACTAAAGTCAAAATCGATATTGCAATCATCAAGGACTTCAATAAGGCTCTTATTCTTTAGGGTTCTAAGACCCTTCTCATGAATGTGACCAAGTTTTTGGTGCCAGAACATTTTCTTCTCTACAAGAAGATTCATTTCCATGGAATGAGCACCCTTAGGTACCCAAAATGCACGACCATCAGATGTAGCTATGCAAGAGACTTCTTATCTACATGATCTAACAATGAGGATGAAGAATCCAAAGGTCTCTTCTTTGGTATGTTAGAAGAACTATTGCATTGAAATGTGCATGCATCCAGCTTGTACAAAGTTCCAACTCAAAAACCCTTAGCCAAAACCATAGCTCCTCTCGTCATATTGTATCCTCCACTAGAGAAAACAACTTGCACTCTTGAATCATTTAGTTTACTTATAGAAAGTAGGTTTTGTGCCAAACCTAAGATATGCAAGACAACATCAATCCCCTTAACTCTTCCATTAGGAAATCTAATTTTGACTATTCCATGGCCAATGATCTTCAAGTGAGATTCATCACCCAAGTACACCTTCTCACCATCGTACTCTTCATACTTTAAAAACCAATCTCTATGAGAGGTTATGTGAAAGCATGCACTTGAACCTATCAACCACACATCTTTCGATGCATGGGTTGTTAAGGTTGTAACAAATGCTTCTACTTTATCTTGAGATGATTTGTTAGATTTAAAATTGGAGAAAGACTTGCTTTTCTTCTTCTCCTCCTTCTTGTAGTCTTTCCAAAAATGACCATTTTCACCATAATTCCAACATTTTTCCTTGGACATCCTATCAAGATACTTAGATCTCCCCGAAGACTTCGACTTTGGTTTCTTGTCCTTCTTTTTTCCTTTCTCCTTTGGTTTGCCATGAATAACAAGGGCCCCCTTGGACATCTCTAAAGAATTTCTCCACATATTTTCAAATAACAACTAAGCAACCACCTCATCCATTTTGAAAGTGGTTGTTGTGCTTCCAATAGCCATCACCAGGTGATCCCATGAGTCTGGAAAACAATAGAATAGAAGCATGCAATAGTCTTGTTTTTCAATCTTCTCTCCAATAGAACCCAATTAAGCAATCAAAATGTTAAAGGCATTTAGGTGAACTACCATAGATCCTCCATCTTCCATCTTTTGAGAATACATTTTCTTTCTCAAGAGCAACTTGTTTACTAGGGATTTAGCTTGATAAGTCTCTCCAAGTTTCTTCTAAAGGTTTTTTGTAATCTTCTCTTCATGGACATTTAGGAGAATGGAATCAACTAAATAGGGTCTTATCAAACCCTTAGCTTTCTGATCCAATGGATCCAAATCTACTTGGGTTGCTGTAGTTGGTTTAGTTCTAGAAATATCAACCTATAGATCTATGTCTACAAGCATATCCTCCATTTTCATCTTCCAAAGTTCAAAGTTACCACCATGAAACTTTGCCATCTCAATCATCCCAGATGTCCTACCATCTTTTTCTTGCAACAAGATCATCATCAATAGACTTGTGTAAAACTCCCACTAAAACAAAGATCGGCTCAAAAATACCTTCTAACCCAACAAAGGAATAAAGGGTGGTTAGGCTATGATACCAATTGAAAGGAAGTTGGGTGAGCGAAAAGAACTTCCTACACTAATCTAAGTAGGGGAGAGTTACAAAATTTTCTACAAACACCTTATATAGTTATAGAAATAGAAACACATAGAGAGAAAGAAGGTAGAACAACAAGAACACATAAAGCAATGACACTAGATATACATGGGGAAAACTCTTATGGGTAAAAAACCCCACCCTCCAAAAGCACAATAATACTATATTATCTAAAATAAGGATTACAGTCCAGCCCCAAGTACAAAGCTTCTTCAACAAGTATTTCTAAACAAACACTAGGTCTGGAGGGAATCCAACAACACTTCATTACCTACAAACAAACTATACATTATGCAATGCAAGGCATACAATATATAGAGAGAGAGATACAAGCTAGAAGAAGCATCTAGTAGAGGATGGGTGTCCAAATCCACATGGCACAATAGCCCACACCATATAGATGCATTTAGACTCTTGTACAATATTCCCTTACACCTCTTACAACCATCATAACATGCAATATTCTCTCCTCAAGCTTGGGCACCCAAAATATGCTAATAATTTCCTATGAAATATGACTTACAACTATCATAAAATCTGCCATAAATATTCCATAAAATCTTCCATAAGATCTATCATAGAATCCATCATAAAATTCATGATAACTGACCAAAATATCATATTCTCTTACAACCTATCATAACCCAACTTGGGTGCCAAATTTCTCCATGAAAAAAGACGCCTTATGATACGCCATATAATCTGTTATAAGTCAAATATTTCAAAGTGAGATGCCTATCGCCACTTGGGATGATGATGTGGCATCCAATCACCTCCAACGGGGATGCCACCTAGCTGGTGGATTCCAATTTATGACATGACAATATATGCAATTAAATAATACTAATAAATACAATAATACATTAAATTAAATATGTTAGGACTCTAAGGTTGAGACACCTTAATCCTAAAAATATATTCTAGTATAATTTTAGTATAGTGTGTAGTGTCGACTTTCTTGGAGATTGTCCTAAGCCCCTAGATCATTTGTCCTTCCACTAGAGAACTATCAGCATAATATATCATCTCATTAGTATTTTTATTTTAGTAATATTACCATCCCTTATTAAATGGTGGTTAGTCAACTAGGACTCTCCTTAAATATTAACCAATTCTAATGCCAACAACTATTCAACACTGACAATGAAGCATCCCTTGACATGGTTATCAATATTAGCATAAATTTTCCTAGAAAATCACCTTTTTTTTTGCATTTACAACCTTTTCTATTTTTCATTATTATTTATATTTATTTTATTAATTCAAATACTATACTTTTTTTGGTACATCATATTCACTTGTGCCATTTCCATGTATTCATTTTCTTCACTTCTCTATTTTTTGTACAAGTGAAAAGAAAGAAATAAAGAAAATAATTATAGGGAAATGGCACAAGTGAATACACTATGCTAATAAAAGTGTAGAATTTTAATGGAGTGTTTGAATTAAGAGAAAACAAATAAAAAAAAAAAAGCTAAGAATGTAATAAATGTATAGTTTATGAGGATAATGGTGCAAATATGAAAGTTAACAATATTGAATGAAAGTTGAGGGACTCAATGGTTTAGGTTGATAATTAAGAAAAGAATAATTGTAAGGTTGAAGGTATTGAAAAAGCTAAAAGAAGCTACATAATTCCCTTGTCTAGCAATTGAAGCTTCTACTTGTAGAAAAATAAACAACCACAATCACTATTGCATTTTAAAATATTTTTTGCTTCTTTTAAACATCCACCCTATAAAACCAAATGCAATATCACATTCAATTTTAATAATTATTTTTAAATTCAATTAACAACACTAGGTCTTGTAACATTAGTTGTTTCCTTGAGAGAATGGAGAGGAGAGGGAGCAAGAAGAGGAGCAAGGGGGAAATTTGAATTCTGGAGATGATGCAGGCAGAGAAGGAGACGATTCTGAGGATGCGGATGGTTTACTAGTGGGAGGTGACTTGTGGCTAGATAGGTCGCTAATGTTGCATTTTTGGGTACTGAGAACTTTGTGCTGGTTGTTGTTGTCTTCTAGCCAAGTTGAGGTGTTGCAGATTAGGTTGTTGTTGTCTAGTTGGGATGCAACAGTTTTGCTTCTTCATCAAGATAGGGTGAAGGCTACCATTGCTCCTCTAGTTTTTGGTTACTTTTCGAACTGCCTTTTTGAAGGCTTATCTTATGGAGCCATTCATCCTTGGCTTGTGGTGTTTCTTGTGGTTGGCTTGGGTTGTTTGGCCAGTGATTCTCAGTAGGTTTGGTTTTGGGTTTTATCCTCCTGTGGTCTTTGAGGTTTATTTTTTTGTTGGAGGCTCTTTTCTTCTTTGTGGAAGCTGGTTTTTGGTTTGGATATGATCTTTTGCTATCTTTTTGGGTTAATGCTTTCCATGTTTTGAGGGGATAGACTCCCTACTACTAGGGAGTTTGGTTTTGGATGGCAGAAGGGACTGTTGGGTCTTGGTGGTTGGAGATCTTCTTTTGGTATGAGAAAGTTAATATGTTTGTGTGGAGGATGGCTTTGGGAGGCTTTACTGCCTCTATTTCTATTTCTCTTTGCTAGTCTGGGTGGTTCTTTATTTCTTTCTTCTTGACCTAGAAGTATAGATTTAGTGATGGTTGGTTCTCCTTTTGGTTTGAGAATCTTTTGTTTATGAAGGGGTTTCTAATCCCTAGGGAGGATGTTTTTTTTTCCTCTTTGAAACTGGTTATGGGAGAATTTGTTTCCTATGATTTGGTGTCTTTTCTAATGGATGGGTTGATTCTATTGTTTTCCATAAAGGCCTAGGTGTGATGGATTTTCTCTCTGTTGGCTTAGTTGCTATCTTATCTTATGGATCTTGAGTTCATGCTGCCAAAGGATGTTGTGTTTACTCTTTCCACTAATGGGCCTTCTTCTTGTTGGATTCTTCAGCTGGGATCTTCTATTGAGGTGGATACTACTCCTTTTGAGGGGGGGCCCTTTCCTATTGATGTGGAATTGGGAGTTGTTAATTTGGTGGGAAGATTTCCTCTCTCTTATAGGTTTCTATTGAGGTGAAACTTGTGTGGGCTAGGGAGTTGTGTCTTTTGTGGAAAGGGTTCTCCTATCATCCTCTCCTATAGAGGGGAGCCCACTCCTTTAGAGGTGGAGTATGGGATGGCTATTTGGGCAAGTTGTTCTAAGCATATGGTTTGCTATAGCCTAGCTAATGTAAGTGGTTATTTTTATCAATTAGTGGAGTTTTGGGTCTCAATTAATTCTTGGTTGTTTAGGTTTTAGGTTTTTACAAAACTTGTATGTTGTTTGTAGCATGAGTTGTCTTGCTTATCTTTGATGGTTGTTGCTATTTTTTGTTGTTGATTTGTTTATTTTTCTTTGTTAGTAACTTTCTTGCTTTGGCTAGGGTTTTTGATCCCTTCAAAACCATATGTAATGAGTTTTGGGGCCTCATCAAAACTTTTTTTACCCTTAATAAAAAATAAGACTAGGTCTTTTGTTTGTGTTAATTTGAGTTTATTGGATGCATTTATTTAGTTAGCTTAGGTTTATACTTTTGGTGAACCCAATCTTGAGCTAGTGTAATATAGCCTTGATTTGTGCTCCTCTAGCCGTATAATTATTAGCCACTTGCTTTTGATGTTTGAACTCGGCAACCTTGACTTACAGAGAAGGGGAGAAGGGTTTAGCTGCCAAAGCCTTAGTGGAGGTATGAAGGTTAGACATTGTCACCTCATAAGATCATCTACAAAAAATAGCTAGCTAGCACCCATAAATGCAAAGAAACCTCACGGTACAGGTGATGGCATCATTCCGCCACTTGATCTAGCCAGTTGAGTGGGGTGATCTACATTCAAGATTCTATATATTTTTGATGTGGGCTAGCATGGGTCGGTGATTCAACAAAGAAGTATTCAAAAAAAAAGGTCCTACTGGCGTGGGGCTACCTGATTTGCCATTCAATACAAAAAAGAATGGGAAAGTGGTCTGACAATGTCACATCCACTAATAGCTTAATTAGAAGTGGGGAAGAGATGGAAAAGGAAAAAAATATTGATCTGAGATCATGGCATGATGAATGCACTTAAATATCCTGTCAGGCCCATCTCAATAATTGCACCAAGTATGCCATAGAGAATAAGAGTGGTGATGGCCAATATTGGGGTCGAAAAGACCCAATTTATTACACATGTAAAACCAGGCCTCTCTTTCACCAGCTGCCTATCCAAATGATAGAGTACCATCCTTGTCATATGCCATCTCAACAATACTATAATCCCCACAAAGTAGCCAGGTAGCAACTAGAAATGAGTCAGCAATCCATCTCTAGAGAAGAGATCTTTCAATGACATCATTTGAGGCATAAACATTAATAATCCCAAAGGAATGATTATCAATATTCAAAAGAATCCAGATGAGCTGGTGTGTGGGGTCAAACCCATGATCAACCACATAAGCATGCCACTATGGGGAAAAAAAGGGTGACCGCACCTCCATGTCCAGACACATGATCATAGCAAAACATTTTATTGGCTAGCCAAATAGTTTGGCAAGCAGAGGAGAGCAAAAAACTAGCAACTTTAACTTCTTGAAGACACAACACATTAATACCAACATATTTCTAAAGAGTATCCCTAAAAAAATACTTCCTAGAGAGGTTTGTTAGACCTCAAACATTCTAGGAAAGAAAATTCATGTTAGAAACTCAACCATTTTGTTGGATTTTGGCTCTTCTAGAGAGGAATAGTGATTATGCAAAAATTATGGTGGGACTGTCCCAATTTGAATGGGAGGAGATGAATGTCTCTATTTTTCTTGAAAATATTCTCCTTCTCCAAGAGGTTGAGAAGGACTGTGAGATCTCGTATGGATTCCCGACATGGGAGGAGATGCATCCGACTGAGTTATCATCACTGAGGTAGGCTTGGGCATGGCTAAGGGCCTTGGCTGAGCTAGAATATTATTAGAAACCACTTACATTTCCTTACCCTTCATAGAAGGGTTTGAAAATTCTTTTGTTGACTCAAGGGTTTTGGTAACCACCCTAGAGCTATTGGACTTGTTTCTCCACTTAGTAATTGTTGTCCATTTTTCCCCTAATTTGGTAGTAGAACCTTTTGCCTAATGGGGCTTGTTAGCTTCCCATGATGAAGATTGAGTATAGGGGACTACAAGAGGGAAATCTTTAATCTTATGGTCAACGAAGTGATACCAAGAACAAGTGTTTGAAAAATTAAAGTAACCTTTTGGGTATGCCGAAAAGTACCAATTTGAATATCAATGGACTCTTTCAAATCCTGTGAAGGGTCAACTTCAACACAGACTCTCTTTTGAGGGAGAGCTTGAAAGAACTATATGTTTTGACACAAATAACTCTCCCCAAGGAGGCAATATGTTGTAAAAAATGCAAACAAGGCAAGGGCAGACCAATAAATTCAATCCAGACTAGAACCTATAACTTGGTGTCATCTGAGACAGCGAAGTCCTAGGTCTAGAGCTAGAAAAGTAATAATGAGGACTAGACATACCAAGGACCAAGATTTAGGATTGCATGAACATGAATAACCTTTGGAAAATGAAAAAGAGAAAATCCTTTGGCCAAGTTTTGAACCACATCAAGGAAGACCCCATAAGGGACCCGAGCCTTTTGAACCCATCTTTAAGCACACTTTAGGGTGGAGTCCTCCCAAAAAAATAACCAACAAGAGTATGGTGTTCTAACCATTGACATGCAGAATCAAAATCTAGGATGGGTAACACCACATCAGCCGAAGAATCAAAAGACTTACCTCGTGGAACACATTTGGAACAAATTTTTAGGGACACTTTTTAAAAGGAGGAGCCATTGAGCAAAGATGTTGAACTGCCAACACTAGTAAAAATTATTGGGTTAGAGCCATTTGTAGGCATAATAAAAATTGTAAGAACCATAGTAAATGCAGTCGTACAACATAGAATAAATAATAAAAATTGTGCCTAAGGAACAATATGATGCAAGAGAGGCCAAGGATGACTATAGACATAAGAGACCATAGCGGATCTCATTCACCTCCTTCTCTATCAACTGCAACTCTATTTTAATCTCAAATATTTATGTTATTTTTAGGTTAGAGACATGGGAAAAAATTAGATAACTATTGACATCATAAAACCCTAACAAACATCAGCCATAGCATGTGGTGTGCTAAGTGTCAAACTAAGGATAAAAACCTTGAATTCTATAACAAACCCTCTAGTTTCATTAATTAGAGGATGAAAACTATTTGACATGACAAGGCAACCTAAGAGGCTTTTGAGAGTATATTACATGGCATCGATTATGTCCTACAAATCACAAGAATGGCTAAAAATATTTTGAAGGATTTTAATATATTGATTGTGTTGTTGCATACCATTATATTTGTTGCCATCGTAGATTTTTTATTTCTATAGTTCTAACTATTATTCACTATCGTGTACTACAGATATCATTGCAAACTCCATTACTAATCCATAACTCTACAAATATTTCATTTTTTATATGTGTAAACTAGGTTATCATATATTATAAATCTATGGGGAATCATAAGTTTTTTGTCATATTGGGTTCAATATTATTAAGGTAAATTATTAGGGTTTTAAAGAGAAATTTCTAGGTCTTTCGAATCTAGTTTAAAATAATCATAGCCCTAAAAAGACACCCTAAATAAAAAGATATAATATTTAAACCCAATTAAATGAAACCTGTATTTGATATAAGCTAAGACGAAAATAAAAGGACAACATCTAGGTATACTAACATAACGAAATGAGATAATTTAGAAGGAATAAGAAACTTATCTATTTTATTGAGGGTGATGCTGACTTGGACTTATTCTAGCAATTAATGCATTGTGATAGAAAAATGAAAATATATACTTGATACCAAAATAGGGATCAAGATCTAAAGACAAATATATTGAGATTGTTCTTACTTGGGAGAGAGCAACACTTTTAGCTTAGATTTAGTATTAGGTCATCCACATGTTGTATTCTAACTAGTGGGGTATTTTCCTCTACTACTAACCCACATGATTTTCTCACCAACAATCGTACCTATGCTTGAAAATGTGGTAGCTCTCAAAAGCACCTTTCGAAGCTTATTATAGGTAGCAAGAAGATTTTTTTTTTACTTCCTTGGTAGAAGTTTGTCATTATAACTGATACACAAAAAAATGAATATGTGCAAAGCATAGATGCATAATGTTGATCTAACTAATGTAATTGAGACTATGTTGAGATTAATAGTATGCACCTATGATTGAGTGTTCTTGTGAATGATTTGTCTAGACAATTGATGGTTCTTAATGGCCTAGGATAATGTCCTTAAATACAAGTCCAAAACACACAAAAAATTGATACCTTGACAAGTAGGCCAATGAGATAGTGGTATGTTCTAAAAACATTGTCCTAAGAGGTAGAAGATTATAAAGTTCATATAAAAAATAGATTATAGATGCAATCTAATCTAAAAGACATGACAATTGATACATTGTATTTAACAAAGCATAAATGTTATAGATTTAACCTAATCCTAACTAAAAAATAGATAATATATATATAAATATAAAATTTTAAATTAAATTCAATTAATACACAAAGTAAACCAAATTAAATATAAAACTATACATTAACAACATATTTAAAAAAATACAAAATATACACTAAAATAACTTGATAACAAACTATGGATCAAGGGGGCTAGTTCGATTGGCTAAAGCATCTTGTTGTAGGCGAGGGGTCACAAGGTCTGGTCTCCTCATCCCTGTAGTACCAAAGGGCATGTTGGATGAGTATCACCAATCACATGAAAAAAGTTTACCAAACGCACTATAGTTTATAAGGAGCTACACGATTCCTATCATAAAAAAAACTTGATAACAAACTATGCACTTATAATATACTTCATATTTATGATCAGAGAACTCTAATAGCATCGCTCTACGTGGCTTTGCCTCTCCACATACCAAATCCACCTTCAGATGGTGCAAGTGCTGGTATACATGGCTAATAAAAAGACAAATCGCATAGATTTCTACCCTTGAAAACAATCAACACAGCAGACAATCAAATTTCCTATTCTTGAACGTGTCCAAATATAAGACATGATTCTCATTGATAGCTCCAGAAAACCCACACCTAGACCTGTTAGATGTGGTGGCTGCGTAAAACATTGCCACTGCCATTTCCTAAATGCTTTTCCACAGCTTACTTATTGCACAGATTTTGCGGTAAAGAAAGCTCACCAAGACATTCTACACACAAGAAACATATACCAAACTGCACAGAAGAGGATACACACAAGAAATATATACCAAAGGCACAGAAGAGGATACACAGAGAGGCTGAGTATGAGTGAAATAACGTACAAAGACCCTTTGGGCGGGGGAACGTATTCTTGGCCACCCCAAATCCCCAGAAGAACAATCACCATTGCTTTCCTCTCCACCCTTGGCATTGCAGGTTAATATAAAGTGTACCATCTTTATTATATATTATTTTTTTGCCAAGTTTCTATTTATTTTCATCTTTTTAAAATCTGTGTAGGTTTGCGATGGTTGTTGTTCAGCCAGGAGCCGTTCGCGTCGAAGCTGGAACCCTTGACATCCAAAATGAAAAAATTGATGAGGGGGACAAAGGTTCCCACCATGCCCACGGAGAAAGATGACATCATTCCTGTTGATGGACCAGTTGTGCCGTCACATTCCAGTTCTACACCTCTGTCGGCAACCGGCATACCCCGTGGCTAGGCCGAGGGTCATAATATTCAGGGCGTAGAGCGTTGAATCTGCCTTCTCCATTCCAATACTTTGGCGGGTCGCGATCAGGAATGATTTATAAGGAAGGGGTTGGGCTTAAAGATCACACACTCAAGCCTTTGACTGCTTAGGTGGATCTTGTGGGGCCCATTCAATAGGTTGCCTGTTTCCGTTCCCTAAACTGTCCCGTAAACCGTCACAGTGAGCAGTCAAATCACCATTGCATCAGCCAAACCAAATTCAAATCATCGTTGCCGCGCTGGGGAAGTTTGAATGGGTTAATAGAAAGAGAGCCTCTGTGATTATTGCATCGGATGAAAGGCATGGATATCTTTAGGAGGCAGTCACACTAACTGTGGCATCATATGCAACAAGTAGGTTTCCAACCGGATCAGCTTACATTTTCCAGCATACTTCCAGCCTGTGCTGAAATTGGAGCTTTGGAATAGGGTTTACGTATCCATAGAAGGATAAAGGATAGAGGAATTTTGTCAGATGTTGTAGTTGGAAATGCTCGCGTAGACATGTATCCAAAATGTGGAAGCATAGACAATGCACGTGAACTGTTTGATCAAATGCATTAAAGAACCGTGGTCTCATGGAATGTCGTTGTTGCAGGATATAGGAAAAATGTATTTGTTGAAAGGCTTCAGGAACTTCCAAGCAAATGCAATTGGCCGGTGCAAAGCCAGACTTCGTAACCTTTGCCTGCAGTCTCCCTGCCTGTGCCAGAATGGGAGCTTTGGAAAAGAGTATCGAATCCGTCCAAAGATAAAGGACACGAGAATTTTGTCGGATGTAGATATCATAGACAGGGGGCATGAACTATTTGACAGAATACCTAAAAGAAATATGGTCTCATGGATTGCCATGATTGCAGGATACGTAGAATGTATAAACAAGTTTAACAGAATGCCTCGAATAAACGCATTCCCATGAAATACCCTGAATGCAGATTGTTCACAAAGTCGATTACTTTCAAGAAAATGCAATTGGCAGATGTAAAGACAGACTCTCCAACCTTTTCTAGCATCCTCCTAGCATGTGCCGAAATGGGAGCTTTGGAACAGGGTATGGACATCCATTACAGCATAAAGGATAGAGAAATTTTGTTAGATGTTGTAGTTGCAACTGCCCTAGTAGACATGTATGTAAAACGTGGAAGCAGACAATGTGTGTGAATTGTTTTGAAACCACATTCCTTGCTCATTTACAAGGAATTCTACATCTTTATTTTTTTCTTACTTTTATAAAACTTTAGCACTCGTTTGTTATCTATTCTTACTCTTTTTAAAAAGTTGCATGTAATAATGGCATGGTTGCACTCTATAGGTGTGCTGACATTCTTATATAAAACTGGTTCCATTTTAAAAAGTTGCATGTAATAATGGCATGGTTGCACTCTATAGGTGTGCTGACATTCTTATATAAAACTGGGCCTTGTTCTTCTTATTCACAACCTGAGTTTTTTCAATAGGGTCCTTTTATCATTTTCTATTAGTTAGTTTATAGTTTCCATCTTTCATTCTTATTATTTTTTAAATGTCTTTAAACAATCTTGTCATTCATAAATTTAATTGCTAGTAAATCATTGAATTTTTTGTTTAGTTATCATTTCCCAAGTGAATTTCATTTAAAGTAAGAATTTATTTTAAGTAAGACATGTTAAGCAGTCTAACCAGAAAGAAAATTAATTTGTTATTTAATTGGTAGAGAATTTATTTATATTTGCATTAACTTAAGTAAACGCATTCATGATAGACTACTTGTTGAATCCTAATATAGACAATTGAAAAGGCTTTCCTACATTTAAATTATGTAGGCTATTTTTTTTCTATCTATATTTGTAGTGAACTTGATGTGAATCCTAACCTTCATTATTTGTTCCTTTTTTTTATCATCGAAAGAATTTTTCTCTCTAAATGACAAATTCCCATTCTAATGTCTAGAAATTAGTTAATTCTACTTTGATTTTTTAATTTTATCATACCTCCTCATCAGACTCTAATTCCTTCACCTCCTTATTCTTCCCACCTAAAATCATACCTCCATCCACTCACACAAAACTAGAGAATCAATGTGAAGGAGATGGTGACCAAGTGGATGAGATGTTAAGAGAACTAGAGATTGAATATCTTGGCACCTAAGCATAGGGAGAGCTCTGTCAAGTCGAGAAGTATACTCAACACTCACCAAGAAATAAAGATGATGTGAATGTGACTCTCTCTCATCCTCAACCTCTATTTACATGGGCTACAAGCCTTCCAATATGGGTCTACCATACTATACAAAAAAAATGAACTTATGTTTAAGAAGAAGAAGATTTCTCTTCTTTAGTGGTAGTATTCAATGCATAACTAAGAATGAAAAAGGCTAAGAGACTCTCCACCATATCAGTAGATGGACAAGGAAATAGAGTGGCACAAATAGCCACCATCATGGTAGACAAGCTTGAGGCTTTACTCTCCCATCATCTTATATCCTAGGTATGAAACCTTAAACCTCCTCCACAATATGATATGCTTGACTATAATAAATCGCCCACAAGAACCATAGTTCATCATGATAAACATTGACATACATGTATAATTGGGTAAGCGCCCCTAAGATACATGTTCAATATGCTATAGATCAATATGCATTGATTAGTACTTCGATGATTAATTCATAGCTAATTTTTTTCTCTATTCATTAAGGAAAAAGACTTAAAATGGTTCTTCTCTTTATCTACATATTCTATGGGTTCCTTCCTCTATCTCACTAAATATTTTCATGAAACACATTCAAGTCAACATAGGTTTGTAGGTCAATTTCATCAATGTTATGTGTTGCAATCAAGGCATGCAAATGAGAAGATTATGGATTTTATCTTCTATTATCAATGAATTCTTTCATAGATCTCCTAAATTCTTCTCAACTCTAATATATCGAGAGAGTATTTATTATGAATCTTTTCCCAAAGCTTGGCAATCAAAATCTCTTGCATTAATATCCAACTTTTATAACACTTTGTACCACATTTTATGATTATATACATAGGTGATAGATCATTTTAAGGCCATCTCTTTGACCTATGATGCCTCTATTTCTATAACCCCGTCCTCTTCTCAAGAAACTGACAAATATACAAAGAACGACACCAATAACTTATAATTTTCTCCTTAACCTAACCCTTATCTAATTAACTAAACTAACCAAAAAAAATTTACTCCTCTTCCTCATCTAAACTTACTATCTTCCTTTGTTCACAAGCTAACTCTAATTTGATGAAGCTAGAAAACCCTCAAAATCCATCTTTCATGAGTTCCTTTCCAATAACCTTATCCAAATTCTTCATATCCAACCCTTGAAACCTAACCTCTTCTTAATCTACCAAAATTTTCATTTTTTTTCAGTCTATAGATCTATTCTTATATGAAACATGCCTTACTATCATCCTCTCCATTTTTTTCTTAATTAGTTCTTTGGAATTCCTTATCGCCAAATCACATTCCTCACCTAAATATTTTTTTTGTTCTTCACTTTCATAGGATTCTCCTAAGATACACTTCTATTAATCCAACCCTAGGTAATTATTGCAGTTATTTTTCTTAATTTTCTACATGGCCTTTTTCTTGAGTTTTTTTCTTTTTTCCTTTGTATTTATTTTCCAATTTCTCTTTTGTCAAGGAGGATTCTCCTATTCTACATTTTTTTTCTATTTTTTATTTCTTACATTGTTTAACATTTTCTCCTCTAGTTTAGTTATTTGTTACTACTTTAGCAACATAGATTTTATTTATACTAGACAATTATTCACTTTTTTTATCATGGCTCCAACACATTCTTATACAACTAAATTTGGGAGAACTACAAATATAATGTGATTTATCACCAAAAAATCCACATGTCAATTTTCCTCCTTTTTTCCTTTTATGCTCATTAGTGTAGTTTCCAAAGTTTTACCATAGTTATAACATTTTGGCCTTTTGGTCCTTCATCTTTCTATAATACCTCTATTCTTATTGTCGTAGCTTCCCCTACCACATCCTTCTCTATAGTTATCATTGAAACTCATGGAGGGTCCTAAATCTTGAATTTGTGGTACTACATAGTGTATATTGTTAAGTGTTGTTATACTTGCTCTCAATTGAATTTCCCACTATCAATGTGCCAAATAAATATTCAATATTCTTATAGATAAACCCTATGCTCCATCCATACACATATCAAAAAAATGCTTCCCTAGGCAATCGATGAACCATTAATTCATATTCATGTCTTCTTCATGAAGTAACATTGGACACCTATTTGTGTCATGTTTTTCCCACTTTATATTTTATAGTATATACTTACTATGTTTCTAGGGGATTTCTCAAGTTCCCCTCTTAGTTTTGTAGCAGGGCTCTTGGTTCATTTGATTATCATTCATTCCTTAGATGTTCTTCCCTACTATAATTTTTAAACCAAATTTTACTTGTTCTAGGTTGGGGGAAGTCTTAGCCTTCTCACCTTTCATTATAATTCCTTACTTCAACATTACATTTTCCAACTCTAATTTGAAATGATCAATTTCATCATTTCCTACTTAATTTTTCTCCCATATCTTTGACTACCTAGATTCTACTATGGTGATCAATTCTACCACATCCTTATATATAAAAAGGAAATATTTTCATCTACCTCTACTATAATGTGAAGGGTTAGCCCTAAAATAAAACACTCGATTTGTCTCTCTTATGTGAAGGTTTCTTCTAGTTTTCTAGACACACTTTAAAATCATTTTTCATCACATTTTACCTACTCAATTTTTTTCATCTTCCATATTTTATTTATGGTTTTTGTTCATACATTCTAGGTGAGTGGAAATTTTTCAAAAATAAGTCACTCAATTCTTTCCATGTCTTATCATGCTTAAAGATCAATCTTTAATGCACCATCTTAGAGACTCATCATTCATATTCTCCATAAATCATATAATTGGGTGTAGTCATATTTAGTGCTAACCCTAAAGTTATTTGTGTTCTAGGGCTATGAAAAGGGATATATTTTCTTAGATATGGAGGCCTTTTGATTGGTCACCCTTTTGAATTTTAGAAGCACATTCAAAGGGAAATCATTTCTTGGATGGGGAGGTTTTCAAATTTAATCACATCAAAATAAAATTTCTCACTTGCTTTGGGTGGTTATGTGCATGTAATACATGTTCCATGTTGTGATTGGTCCAAGAAAGTGACTAGGTGACATGCACGAAATATCACTATTAGTATATGGCATTGGCTTGGTCATTAAAGGATTATCTTGTGGTGGGTTTTAATTAGTTGGTAGAATCTCTAGAATTCTAACTTGCATTGAGTAGTTGTGAACTAGGGTTTAGGATTACCTTAATTTTAGGGAAGGTTGTTGAAATAAAGACAAGATGAGTAGTCCACCAAAATGAAATAGTGGATAAAAGTGGATGTTGTAGGTCCTTCATACAAAGAACATAGGAAAAAAAGGGTGTCACCTCTTCTCAAATTTCATTAGGAAAGAGAAATCACTAGAGGTTAAGATTGGATTTAAACCCTAACTTGGATTTCTTAGGTTTCCTTGAGCTAATAAATAGATTTATAATTCATTGGTAATTATTTTTTGTAACTAAATTAAAGAAATGAGAAGACCTAGATAATGAAACACAATTTCTCGAAGTTACAAAAATGAAATCAAAAGCTTGCAAATAGATCTAAGAAGGGTCTGAACACATGTACCATGCATAAAATTTTGATTATGAGCAACAGGTAGAAGGAAAAGTTTGCCTCAGGATGAATTGGTCCTAAATAGGGATCCAAAATTTGTTTTGGAAGTCCTCAGGTATTGGATTTGAGCTTTAATTTTGTATGGGTCCCATTGTCAGAAAGCCAAAAATAAAATTAGCAATTGAGTTTTCGTAACTTGACAACAATGGTGACAACTTTGACAACAATGCAAAATTTCTCCTTGAGATATTTTTAGTCCTTTCACCTACAAATCTGCACATATAAAGAGGATTTTTTTTTTTTCAATGGGAGTTTTCCTTAGTCAAACCCCATGTTTGGTAATTAAACCTTAACAAAAATATAATGACAATTGATAAAAGGAAGGAATGATGAATGAACACTTGCTTGCTACAACTCACCAAACATTTAATGGCTTCCCTTAGAGGACTGAAAACATCATATCACTCCAAGGAAACCAAATCTTGCTTTGCTTGATTAGACATTGAAAATGTTTGGATGTGTTACGATCAATAATGGATGTTATCCTTCACAAGATGACATGAACACACATAAGCTTGAACATGATGCTAGGACCCTGAATGCTACAACAAAATGATGAAAAATCTACTCTTGAATGCTCTTGACAATAATATTTTCTTTTTGTAAACTCTTGATAGTGTGTCTTGCTAGATAGATCTCAAATAATAAAAAGACTATGTAAATTTATAGGTTTTTATTTAATTTCTCGAAAGTTAGATTTCAAAAGTTGGCATTTGTATATGAAATTTCAATCACTAAAATTCTACCAAAAATATATTAAAATTAGGATTTGGGATCCTAGCCCATAAATCCTGGACACACATTCTCAAATGTAATTCAATTATTGATTGCATCAATTAAATACAGGCCCCCCTTTCGGAAAACAAGAAAAATAAGGGTTTACAATGCATAATTTGGAAATTTAGAAGCATAATTAAGTCCAAGTGATTAAGGGACCCTAGCATAGTGTGAAATTCTAAAGGTAAAAAATTTCCTACACTACATTTGTATAAATAATCTTCGGATTTTAAAAGGAAAATATGTAAAGAGGAGTGACCTGATCAAGGAGAGGGATACCTAATAGTGATGGAATAAGTGGTATTAGGGCGAGGGAAATTCTAATACCACTAAATAATATGGACAAAAGGATAAAGGAAAGGGATCAAGGATCATGGATAGAGAGTGCCAAATGCACTTTTTGGTAAAGGAAAATATAGAATTCCAAAATTATATGACACGAGAGAAATCAGTTAGGGATCATTAATTTGGTGTGTGCCTAATACTAGAAGAAAAAAGAGCAAGATAAATGGATTGGAAGACTTTAAAGGTTCAAAGATTCATTTTACCTTATACCTTATACCTTTTGGGTATGATGGTATGAGTAATCCTACAAGTATGGATCCCATAAGGAGGAAGGGAGATGGGAAGTTAGATGAGGGAAATGAGTAGGGAAAATGCTAAAAGACATAGATTTTGAGACTTAAAGGAAAAGTGAATCCTCAAATTAGGAATTGGGAATGGAGAATATACTCAATGCTAAAGGAAGCATGGAAAAGAGTAAGAGGAGGAGAATTGAGATTCATGGATTATTCTTATAGCTATTAAGTATATGATTAGATGAAGACCTAAAATCCTAGGCCAAAGGCAAATACAGAGTAGGCAATGGAAGCATGGGGGAAACCATGATAATTTACCTAGGTAATGAGAAGTCTAAAAGACTAAAATAATCAAAAGTCTTGGAAACAAAAATGGAAATGTTGGGTTTGAAGGAATGGAGGGAAAGAATACCAACAAGAGAAAATATATAAACCCAAAAAGGGCTAGAAATAGACACAATCACACCTAACACTTAGAAACTTCTATAGTTTGAGATATTTAGGTACTAACAAGTATAACAAAAGGAAAAACGCTACAACAAGAACATTTTAAAATAAGAGAGTCCATTGAAAGAATTCTTAGATTGGTTATAGATGGTGGATTCAACAAGTAGTATATCATAAATGGGTTTACTTAAGTTAATGCAAACACAAACAAATTCCCTACCAATTAAATAACAAATTATTTTACTTTGTAGTTAGATTGCTCAACATGTCTTGCTTAAAATAATTTCTTACTTTAAATAAGATTCAGTTGGGAAATGATAGCAAAACAAGAAATCAATTGATTTACTAGTAATTAAATTTATGAATGACAAGATTGTTTAAAGACATTTAAAAGACAATAAGAATGAAAGATGCAAAGTAGATACACTAGTTGATCAAAAATTGATAGAAAGGTCTGCTAAAAAAACTCAGATTGTGAATAAAAGGAACAAAGTCTAATTTTATATAAGAATTTTGGCACACTTGTAGAGTGTAACCATGCCATTATTACATGCAACTTTAAAAAAAAAAAAACGTAAAGATAGATAACAAAAGAGTGCTAAAATTTTGGAAAAATTAAAAAAAAAATGTTGAATTCCTTGTAAATGAGGAAGGAATGTGGTTTCAAAACAATTCACGCACATTGTCTGTGCTTCCACATTTTGCATACATGTCTACCAGGGCAGTTCAACTACAGCATCTGACAAAATTACTCTAGCCTTTATGCTTTGATGGATGCCAATACCCTGTTCCAAAGCTCCCATTTCGGCATAGGCTAGGAGGATGGTGGCAAAGGTTGCAAAGTTTTTCTTTACATCTGCCAATTGCATTTACTTGAAAGTTCCTAAAGCCTTTAAAAAAAATCGACTTTATGAATAATCTACAATCAAGGCATTCCATGGGAATGCGTTTAGTCGAGGCATTCTGTTAAAATTGTTTATACATTCTGCGTACCCTGCAATCATGGCAACCCATAAGACCGCATTTCTTTAATGTATTCTGTTAAATAGTTCACTCTCCTTGTCTATGATGTCTATCAGGTTAGTTGCAACTATAACATCTGACAAACTTCCAGTGTCCTTTATCCTTGGACGGATTCGAGACCCTTTTCGAAAGCTCCCATTTTGGCACAGGCAGGTAGGCTGCAGGAAAAGGTTATGAAGTCTGGCTTTGCACAGGCCAATTGCATTTGCTTGGAAGTTCCTGAAGCCTTTCAACAAATACATTTTGCGTATACCCTGCAACCATGGCATTCCATGAGACCACAGTTCTTTAATGCATTCGGTCAAACAGTTCACATGCCTAGTCTATGCTTCCACATTTTGGATACATGTCTACGCGAGCATTTCCAACTACATCTGACAAAATTCCTCTATCCTTTATCCTTCTATGGAATGGATACGTAAACCCTATTCCAAAGCTCCCATTTCAGAACAGGTTGGAAGTACGCTGGAAAATGTAAGTTGATCCGGTTGGAAACCTCTTGTTGCATATGATGCCGCAATGTGACTTCCTCCTGAAGATATCCATGCCTTTCTTCCGCTGCACAGAGGCTCTCTTTCTATTGACCCATTAAAACTTCCCCAGCGCGGCAACGATGATTTGAATTTGGTTCGCTGATGCAATGGTGATTTGACTGCTCACTGTGACGGTTTACGGGACAGTTTAGGGAACGGAAATAGGCAACGGATTGAATGGGCCCCACAAGATCCACCTAAGCAGTCAAAGGCTTAGTGTGTGATCTTTAAGCCCAGCCAGAAATTATTGTATGGTCCTATGGGAGCTTGGGCTTCTATTTTCATGGAGCCGGAGGTCTCATGGGAAAGAAAAATAGGAGCCCCGAAAATTTGAGCTGGTGAAATTGGGGTGAGGTTAGAAATTCGCACTGTCTATGGAGGTGACAAAATGCACCACATGAATGCATGCTCAAATCTATATCGTCAGAAGAAGTCCCTATTTGTTAGTGTTTGTAGGGAGATTGAAATACTATTTTTTTAATATTTTCATTTCAAACATCAAAAACTCTTAAGTTAAATTTTTTCATATGATTTATATTTTCATAATATATTTTTATTATATATTATATAAATACAATATAAAATATATGTTAAAAAAAATATAAATATATTATTTTTTATATTATTTTTTAATATATAAAAACGAGGGCTTTTATATAATATAAATTATATATTAAAAAATAATATAAAAATATTATATTAAAAATTATATTATATTTATATAATATATAATAAATTTATATATTATTTTTTAATATATATTTTATATTATGTATAAAAAGAGGGTTTTTATATATAATATAAAATATATATTAAAAATTATATTATATTTGTATAATATATAATAAAAATAATATTATATTAAACCCTATGGGCCCCTTTCCCTTAAACCCTCGCACCTAATGTCTTCATTATTACTTTTTTAATATTTTCCTTTCAATACCATTAAAATAATATTAAACTATAAAATTTAAAAAAAAATAATATAAAATTATTATATTAAAATATATAATAAAAATATTATATTAAAAATAATATTAGATTAAATATTATATATATACATTTTTGTTATATATTATATAAATATAATATAATTTTTAATATATATTTTATGTTATATATATAAACCCTCTTTTTATATATAATATAATATATATATATTAAAAAATATTAAAAAATATATAAATATAATATAATTTTTAATATAATATTTTTATATTATTTTTTTATTATATAATTTATATTATATAAAAACCCTCATTTTTATATAATATAAAAATAATATAATAAAAATATATTATGAAAATATAAATTGTATGAAAAAATTTAACTTGAGTTTTTTATGTTTAAAATGAAAATATTAAAAAAATAGTATTTCAGAGTCTCCTACAAATACAGACGATTTGGGCACGGATTCATCTAGTGCATTTTGTCACCCCCATAGACAGTGCCCTAGAAATTGCCCCTAGAGCTTAGGAGATTTTTTATGCCACTTGTCTCTTGACTAAAATTTTAAATTCTTATTAGAAAAAAAAAAGAGAGAATTTTCATTTATTTATTATTTTTTATCCAACATCTAAAAAGAATGGTTTTTGTTTTGGGCTATTGTTGTGTTCCTTTCTACTGCTAATCCATGGGTCCCATAGGCTGTTTGGCCACGTGGACTTATTAAAAGTCTTCATTCATTCATTCATTCATTCCTTAAATTTTGGAGCTTAAAATTTTAAGGAGAATTGCAAGATTAAATCCATGGGACCAAGAACTTTAAAATATTCCTAAAAAGGCTAAGCATATGTTAAGATTTTTAAAGAAGCCCCCCTCCATGGGACCTTACCCTTAGACTCGTGATGTGGGGAGCATTGATCCACAATGCTTAGCTAGTCATTGGACCTATATAAGTCAATTAGTGGGTCCACTACAAAATTATTATTGTGTTCTAGATGGATTTGAATAAAATTATCATTTATTATTGTGTTGTATGAATTTAGTTAAATTTTTGTTGTATTGATTTGGTTAGTTTTTATTTACTACCACTCCATTTATAGGAGGTTCAAGGGATATGCTTATAGGAAATTAAAGGTAATGTTTAAACAAATTTTAATATTGCATAATTAGTTAGTTAAATAATAATATAAATTTATACACGTTTTCATTTTGTACAAATAATTATTGTATCATATAATTAAATATAATGTTATTCAACAAATTTTTGAGATGTTATTCAACAATTTTTCAATTTTTATTGATTTTTTTTCATTTTAAAAAAATTAAATCTATAAAGATATTTCAAACATTATAACTAAAATACAAATAAAAATAGACCCAAAGAATTAAAAAACACCTATATACAATTTCCAACATTATAAATTTCAGTAAGAAACTAAACAAACATTTTTTAATTTAAAATCCTCACAATAATCTAATTTCACAAAATAATTTAATAACATAAAAATATTTTCATAGAGAGTAACTCATAGTAAACCTTTCTTTATAAAAGGCTCATAGTCTCGAATGGTAAACCATTGAAGCATGGAAATTGAAACAAAAGTAATACTTTTACTTTTTTTTTAAACATCTCATTTGATATCAGCATAGTTAAGAAAATTTTAGTTAGAATTAGAGTCAAGTTTAGAATTAGAATTAGTGTTAGTGAGGGTTAGAATTAGTGTAAGTGATATAATTTGTGTTAGTGTTAGAATTAAAGTTAGGAGTAGGCTTAGAATTAATGTTAGTGTGAGAATTAGTTTTAGTATTAATATTAGTGTTACTATTAGATTTTTATATACAATTAGTGCTAGTTATAGGGATAGGGTTACGATTAGAGCTTGAGTTTTAATTGAACTTAGAATTAGAGTTAGGGTTAGAATAAGTGTTAGTGTTATAGATAGGATTTGAATTACAATTACAATTAGATTAATATTATATATTTTTAAGAAAGCTAAATTTTAATGTCATATATGCTAGAGTTAGAATTAGTGTTAAAATAAGTGTTAATGTTAAAACTAATCCATTAGTGTTGGTGCTAGAATTAAGATTAGTATTAATGTAATAATTAGTGTTAGAATTACTATTAAAATTAGTGAGTGTTAGAACTAGAAGTAGAAAAAAAGTTAGAGTTATATATATTTAATAAAGTTAATTTAAAGTTATAAGTGAATTATTAAAATTAGTGTTACTTTGAGAATTAATATTGTTTTGAGTAATATAATATATAATTTACTTAAATCATATTAGTAATTTTTTTCATAATTTACTATATAATGAAATGTATTTTTAACTTATAATTTTCTAATATATAAATTTAATATTTATTTAATATAATCATAATATTAATATATATTATTTAATATAATTTTATAATTTACTATATTATATAATTTGATGTTATTATATAATTTTATTTTATTTTTATATTGTATTTTTTTCAATTTAAAATTAATTTATATAATTAAATAATTTTTAATATTTAATATATATATTATCAAATAATATTATATAATATGTAATAAAGCATACAAATATTAAATATTAATATATATATATAAAACACCAAGAGTTATCTTTTCTCGAGGTGCCTATTTTCATCAATTTATTCAAAACAATAGTAAACTGTTGATATGTTATCACCATTTCAATCAATCAAATAATATATGAGAAAAATAAATCACGCAAAAAGACTAATAGTGAAATAAAGTCATAAAAGAATCAATAGCATATTAGAGGTTAAATGCAAAAGATGCTTAGTTGTCTTATGAGTTCCCCATGAATTTTTTTTGTATTGATAATAGAGAAAACAAAAAAAATACATCGTTTTTACATATAAATGATGTTTCTGCTTCACTACATATATACTCTGTAGTTGTAAACTTAACCTTCCTATAAACCTATCATTCTTATCTATTTGATGGATCTATACAACTTGTACATATGCTTGTTGTTATAGTTTTGATTTTTCAATCTATACAAACTTTACATAAAATTTAACACATAGTATTTTGTACAAAAAGAAGAAATTGTGTTCATCATTAGAAATCTCTATTTATATGTCTTAATTCATGTGTAGTCTGGGTGTTCCAATGATTGGTCCCTCCTTTCTTTCTATTCTTTCATTCTTTCTACAATTCTTGCAAGGCTTTTAAGAAAAAATTTGGCTAGGATTTCCCCCTTGCCATGTGTGACCATATCCAACTTCATGTAGACTGACCCTCACTGTGGCATCCACTAATAATTTCCAAAATTTGCATTTGGAGATCATCGTTGTGATGACTACAAGAGTTAGCTGCCATTAGTTGGACTACTGGTGGATTCATCATCATCCTATCTTGTGCTAGGACCTACTCTTCCAACCATAGATTGAACCTCCCCTTGTTGCTACCTAGCGTGCTGAGGGGTCCTATGTCTGCCCTGGGCTTCCACCATCGTATTAAAGATTTTATGGAATTCACTTAGTTCTTTCAAGAAGATCTCATGTTCATCACCTTCTAGCTGATAAGCATGTCTGCTCCTAATCTCCCTTTTGCTGATCTCAATTTGGGGTAACACTTGCAAAGCAATAGAGAGGAAAGTGAGTTTTTAAGGAGACTCAGTAAGGTACCTCCTACAACCTTTGAATTTTTCATCATTTCTAGCTTTCCAATTGTGCCACATTATTTTAGTAGAGAGAAAAAACTAGAATGTCTTGCAATAATTATTAATCCTCTTATCAAACATTAAGACATCTTGCAAAATAAGCTTGCCATCAACATCCCAAATTGTTAAGTTGCTACAATTTTTTTTCCAAATTACTTTAGCATAAAAACAATCAAAGAGAGTATGTTTGAATGATTGAAGAGTTTTTCAAATGCTACAAAAAATCAATATCATCACAATTGGATTTGTATGGAATTCGATGAAGAAGCGTCAACCATCTAAAGCAAGCCTTTTTAGTCTCAAGGCCAATATACTAGAGGTTAGTTCAGATTTTATGCTAACCTTTGCCATTTAACATGTTCCAATACCTATTTAGGTGATAATAAATATAGTCCTTATAGGTCAGTTTTTTGTAGATAGTTTTGGTTTTAAGCTTGGTGATGGGTCACCCATCCTTCCAAGTTATGTCCTTGGACAATTATAGGTGACTCCTAGCATCTTGGGGAAAGGAAGCATCCCTACTCACTTCTAAGAGCACAAAGTAGGTCCTATAGTTGGAGGTAGGGAGGTCAAAATTTGACTCAAATTTAGCCCAGCTTCTAATCGTCCCTTCAGATAGAATGTCACCAAAGGTTCTTATGCCTTTTTTGCACCAATTTTTATCCAAACAACCTTGTAGAAGGGTTAAGGGCTTACCTTTGTGGTTCAAATTACACCAAATGGAGATGTACCTTTGGCACTTAACATCACTGTTGAGGGTTATGTTGCTAGACTTAAACTAGGGACCATGTTTGACAAGCTCCCAAGCCTTCCACAAGATTTTGAAGACCACTGATCTAGCTAGGGACATCGCACAACCACTCATGAGAATGTCACTCAGGGGCAACAACTTCCAAGACTTTGCTTGTTTGGGCACAACCAATAGTATATTATTTCTTATCAACTCCTTCCATGGCTCATTGCCATTCGGGGCCCTTACCACCCATTTTGTAGCCAAGGAAACACCTTGTACCTCCAGGTCCTTTAAACCTAAGCCACCAAACACTTTGTCCATGCAACACCAATCCCAATTCATAGCATTTTTCTTTCTTTTCCCTTTCCCATCCAACCACAGAAAACCCATAATATTTTTTTGGATATTGTCTACCTGATTTCTATTGCATAACCACACTAAAGCAAAGTAGATACTATAAGAGGACACAATCTTTTGAAAAATATATACCCTCCCAACCAGGGAGAGATATTGCTTATTCCAATTATCCAGCTTCTTTTCAATTTTACCCTTTATCTAGTTCCACATTTCCTTAAGGTTAGTATCGACTACAAAGGGGATGCCTAGGTATCTTACCTATAAATTAGGCCCACCCCATTGAAAATTAATATCTCTCACCATTCTAGTGGTTTCTTCTCCCACCCAAGAGCAATAGACTTTGAAATAGATATTTTAACTCTAGAGGCCTTGCAAAACACTTCAAGTTTTTCCATTAGGGATTTAACATTTTCTTTGCTCAATTCTGGGAAGAGAGTTGTTTCATCTACAAACTGCATATTGATTAGCTCACCCCCTTCAAGTAGCTTGATGCCTCTAAACTTGGGTGACACAGAGCTCTCTCTTAATAAGTAGAAAAGGGCATAAGAGGCAATCACAAAAAGGGCGGGTGCCAAGGGACAAACCTGACGAATTGACCTCTCAAGTTTGATTTCCTCTGAAATAATCCCACTAACATCCACATGGGCATTGAAATCCTTCAATAGGACATCCACCATGTTGCAAAATTCCATAGGGAAGCCAAAGGCTTGGAGGGTGTTGTGTAGAAAGTGCCATTCTACCATATCATATGCTTTCTCAAAATACAAAAGAAGCATTGCAACCTTTTGGTTGGAAGACTTAGCCCACTTCATAGCTTCCCAGCTCATAATTAGGTTCTAAAGAATGTATCTTCCCTTGATGAAGCTGGTCTAGGTGCTGCTAAAAAATTTGGGAAGGATGTTGACCAATCTTATAGCCAAAACTTTAGCTAGAATATTATAGGACACATTTAGGAGAGTTATGGGCCTCCAATTTTTAACTAAGGTCTTATCCCCTCCTTTGGAAAGAAGCTTAATTAGCCCCTTTTTGATCTCTTTTCCTAGAGTTCGTGTGTTTATGGCCTCCTCATACACCTACAACAGGTCATCACTAACCCAATCCGAGAAGCACTTGGAGAATTCAACTGGAAACCCATCATTTCCCAGTGACTTAAATCATTACACATGGAGGCAATAGCCTTCTCAATTTCTTCCTTAGTTAATCTGGCCTAATGTTTGGTAGAGTCCTCCTTAGAGATTTTCCTTGGAATGAGCCTCTTAATAGACTCTCATGATTTGTAGCATTCTTCGGATCCCCCCTCAATTGCACAGAGATCCATGTAGAAGGATTGAAAATATTTTAGAATTTCATGGTGGGAAGAAAACATTGCCTCCCCATCCCATATTAGATTGATTTGTTCTTTAATATTTTTCTCCCTCAAATATTTGAAGAAGAACTTGGAGCCCCTGTCACCACAAGTTAACCAATTTAGCTTGAACCTAACCTTCTACCCCTTAAATTTGTGGGCTTGGATCCTTCTCAAGCCATTCTTTGCTTTCACCATCTCTTCAATGAACAAAGCATTATCTGAAGACTATTACAGCCTAGTCTCTACATCAAGGAAGGACTCCTGAAGCTTATTTTCCTTTCTCCTAGCATCTAAGGCTCTCTTTTTACCTATTGTTTGAAATAACTTTCTCCAGCTATTGACATTGATATTCCATCTTTCTATGGCACTAACCCCACTTAACAACCATTTGTTAATTTACCTAAGGGAAGTAATGGCTTCCCTACAGTCCTCATGCTTGAGAAGACTTGTGTTCAAGATGAAATTAGGCTTCCTCATCATTTCATCCAGTTTTCTTTGGTAGATTGTAAGGTTGGCCAAGATGGGGTGGTGGTTCGAGAGCATGTAGGGATATACCCACACCTTTATCCCATCCTCATTAGGGAAAAAATTGAAGAGCTCTTTGTTTGCATAAATCCTATCAAGCCAACAATAGATTCTATTGCCACTTTTTTGGGCATTGCACCATGTGTACCACACACCTTTACATTCACCTTTCCCTTTTTCCATGGGGTCAATTAAGTTGAGTCTGTATTTCATCCTGTACTAGAAGTACTTCTTGTTTCCTTTCTAAGAGATATCAATCCCCCCCATTTTTCCTCCATTTTATCAACCATGTTGAAGTCATTGTGAACAATCCAGTCTATCCTGGGAAGGCCAAAAAGACACTGTCATAATGTAGTTTTGTCCCTATGGCCATTAGGGGTGTATACAAAGCAAACATCGAATACTAGATCCTCTTTCTTTATAGTTACCCACACAACCCTATTGCACAGAGATGAGCCAGTGCTAGTAACCCATTATGACGACTGATTGGAGATTACGATCACATCACTTCCCCTCCCTTCTCATGAGAGGTAGTGTGAAAGGAGGAACTATTCCAAATGAATCTTAGGTTGGTTTCCAGTGTGAACCCTATGACTTTGGTCTCCTGTAAGAGCACAAAATCCTTATTATTTTCCAAATTTAAAAATCTTCTGACAATGTCTTTCTGGTCAAGTGATTCAAGCCCCCTGATGTTCCAAGATATACATTTTACGTTCATCATCAATAGTCATGGCACTATCAACTTGGTCATTCCTAAATAGCTCAAAACATTTAGGAAAAAAATCCTCTATTTTTGGTCTCTTTGCCACAGGTGACTAGATGACAAGGCTATTATTTTTTCTTCTTTTTTTAACCACTGAAGGGCCTTTACCCAATTGTATCGAATTCTTGTTCTTCCTTGGTCTTCTAGGATCAAATTTTTGTTTAAGGGCCTAGTAGGACTTCCTAGAAGTGACATTCTCAGGGTTTTTAGCTTTAGTATCCTCACCTTGATTGGGGTTTTCTTCCCCAACTTCATTAGACTCTCCAAGCCCACTAGCCTACATAGGAGGTTCACCAGTTTGCAGGCTATCAGCTATGAACATGGCATCCATTTAAGGGGGAAGAGGGGTAAGACTAAGCTCATAGGTCTAGTCGAGAGCTGCAAAGGATCAAGTACTTCCTAGCACAACCTCCCCAAACCTAGGTTCATGCAAACAGGAAACAAAATTTCCATCTTGTGTTGCCTCATTATTAGGATTCTCATTTTGGGGGGTTTTGATAACCAGCACGGGCTCCCTAGATCTCCCGCCCACATCTTTGGTGTTAGCCTTACCTAAGCTCTATGCCTCAAGATGGAGGTCAAATTGGTTGGAACCTTTTTTAATGACTATTGACTTTAAGTTTCTTTTGGCATTGTTGCCAAGAATTAGGAAGTTCTCAATGCATTGCTTGATCTTATTCATGGAAAGTTGTTGGGAATTCAACTTCTGGAGCAGAGGAATGTCCCCAATACTTGCTCATTTAGCATTCCAATGAGGGGGGATAAGTTTTTCATTGACACCATTAGATGTGTATTCTTGGTTTTCACCCTCTCCACTCATAGATTTTTGGGCCAAGGCATCAAGGGAGTTGGCCAATCCAAGGCTAGGCCCACTCCCACTCCCACTAGATAAAGAAAGGCATCGAATACCATCCTCAACATCTAAAAACATATGACTAATTTTCTCAACCAAAGAATCAGAGGGTTCGGTATTTAGTGAGGGGCCCTTGTTATTTGTTTCAACAGGATACAATGGAGTTTGGCTATTTCTAGCCTCAACATCCTTCAGTGAATCCGGGTTGGGACCTTTGCTACCAGCACTAGGGTTTCCCCTTGATGCCTTCCCATTTTTCTTTTGAATCAAATGGAAATTTCTTTTGATGTGGCCTTCTCTCCTATAGAGAAAGTAGGCATTGACCCCACCTAAGACCTCTAACGGGCAAGATATAACCCCAGAATCTTCAAAAATATTTAAATTTTTAGGGATTTTGACACCAGGATTGATGGAGACTAGGGCACAAGCATCTAGATTTGGTAGATTCACCTTGTTCTCATTGATCCTAACAACCTTACCAACAAGGTCCAAGATTAGAGGAAAAAATTTCCAAAATTTGGGAGGAAGGTTCTTGACAATAACCTACCTTGGGGTTGAGAGCGCTAAAATTTCATCAGCAATGGCCACGGGAGACTAGGGGAGGGCATGAAAACCACATCCTCCTATGTTCCAATATGGCTTGTCCAGAACTTTCTTTTGCATGGCTTGGCTCTTCCCTGCTAAAGTCGCTGCTCACTTCTTCAATGTTGAACTCAACATCTGCTGGAGTAGAAAACGCCCGCTCAGCCACAACCTCACTAAAGGATTTTGGCAAATGAGATTGGGAGCAATCTCCATCAGCATTACTAGGAAGGTTGGGGGGTTTTGAACCACCCTCTATTAAGAAGAGTTAACCCTAGAGCAGAGAAAGACGAGAGAAGGGAGAGGAAAACACACACAAGTGGGTGGAAATAAAAAAAAAAAAAACAACAACAACAACAGGGTCAGAGAGAAATATGGCACAACAAAAAGAAAAAATGAGAAAAACACAAAGGGTAGGAAACCTTACAAGAAAAAAAACCTCAGTGGGGGAGGGAACAACCTCCCCCACCACCACTACCACCTAAAACGCTTCTCTAGGCACTTAGGGTTTCACCATGACATTTGGTCTCTGATCCCGCCTCCTTTTGCTACAAAGTCTTATAAGAATAAAGATTTTTCTCCTCAAGGCAAAATAGAAAAAAACAATTACACCCCCATTTCTAGCTTCATTGAAGAAGATTGAGGATCAAGAGAAAAATAAGAATCAATCTTCCTCATGAAATTTGAATTGACTAATTTTAATTATAATTTGAGTTTCAATACATATGTCCAGTTTATTCTTTAAACAAATGTGATATAGTTGTTAAGATCAAATATTAAATTTATGTATTTTCTTCACAAAGATACAAGGTAACCAAACCCTAGTTTTAATTCTATCAAGTATTAAGAAAATGTAACCTTGTCAAGTTCCAAACCAAATAAGCCCTGGAAAGTACAACCAAAAATAAAAAGCAATAAATGTTATGATTCCTTGAATCTTTTTTTTGTTTTACTACAACAACAGGTCATCTGAAAAATTCACCGCTAGCAATTCATTCATGGAAAATTCACCACCAACAATTCACCAAATTGCTTTAAAACAAAGCAAAAAAAAAAAAGAATAAATAAATTAAAATAAAATAAATACACTATTGAAAAATAAACAAAAATAATTACAAATAAATACATTGAAATTTTTTATAATTATAAAAAATATATTTGTGTTAGTACTATAAATAAATGTTCACTCTAAATTACTTGACACTAAGTATTTAGTTTTAATTTAATTTTTTAATTATTTTTATTTTACTTTAATTTATCTTTTTAACATTCAAAATAAAAATAATCTATAAATATGTATTATAAAATTAAAAAAATATTTACAATTATATGAATATGAAATGCTATTGTAAAGAGAAAAAGTGATGAAAATAACTATCTCAACATATTTTATATAAATAATAATGTTATATAAATACTAATTTATTATAATAATTACTATAATTAGACTAATTGTAATTATTAATATTAAATTTTAGTATTAATAATAATAAAAATGAAATCATTATAAAATTGATTATGATATAAAAATTAAGTATTTTAGAGTGAATAAGATATCAAATCGATTTAAAACCATTTTTAAATCTGCTTGAAAAAATGTCTACACAAAATGATTGTAGTTATGCTAGTTGCATGTCATTTGAATGTCAAATTCAATCTAAAGAGTTTTTCCTTACATTGAATTTTGCTTTTTGATGGATGCCATTGTAATATGCCTCTCAGTGTAATAATATAATTAGAGAGCCTCACTCTAAATGGGAAATAGAAGACGTCACTAAATTTATATCTCAAGCCAATGTAAAAATAAAATATATATATTCAACATCCAACATTTTGAGCGTTCGAAAAATCCAATGTTTCTTTCTAGATAGTCAGCATCAAATGTCTCTTCACTCTGACTTGTGACTTGTATAAACGTCTCTTCACTCTAACTTGTATAATCTAAGATTGCAAACTTGGTGTTGAATTTTAATATGCTTATCAATGATTGGGAACTCGGTTAATGGTGATCGAAAACCATTTAACAATTGACATGAGACAGGTTTTTCAAACATTTGTGGACTAGCAAGTCCATAGGGGACACCCATCGGCTAATTAATTAGATTTATATGATGTAGAGAGCATTTTCAATTTATATATATATATTCAAATTAGTTTAACATATCATTAGAAGTGTGCAAATAATTATTTTTTACTTGAAAGATAAGATATGGAAGGTTTTTTACATGAATTTATAATTCATCATATTATTATTTTTTTGTAATAGGGGAGGGGAGATTAAATTTAGGAGTTAAAATTAAGGCATACTTTCATTGTCTCAAGATTGGAAAAAAATTCAAACTATTTTTATTTGAAAAAAAGCTAAATTAATACAGAGAATAAAATACAATAATAAGCATTGCATGTTTAATAGGAAGCAACAAGACAACCAAACTAATCCAATAGCTTTGAGAGATTAGCAATTACTAATTGATAACATTACTATAAGAGATATTGCACTACATAATAGTGAAACAAAGAAGAAGCCTAAAAGCCATTTAGCCTACAATGAAAAGGGATGTAGACACTAAAGTATCTTTGTTCAAGGAGCATTGATAACCTTGGTCATGACTGTCCCAACATCATCATCCTTCGAATGTGCAAATTTGGAATAGCTAGCACCACAAATAAAAAATTCTTGGAGAAGTCATCAAAGTCTCTTTTGAGTGATTTCTATTAGTATCAATCCCAATGAAATATATCTTCATTAATCATACATCCTAGATGGGAATATTTATTATTATCAATCCCAACAAAATATGTCTTGATTAATCATCCACGCTAGATGGGAATGTTGGTAATTAACTAATTTACAACTTCACTAATATGCCAAGTGGAATTTGTTGGCTTATGAATTACTCATCTTGCAAACATACTATGCATTAGGATACTCCCACTACCCAAAAGAAAAAGAAAATTTGACAAAATCAAGCACAACCAATCTTAGGAACAATAAATTGATGAAATTAAAAAAATATACAAGGCTCTAGAGATATGAAATAGTCTCCCAAACCTAGAAGCCTATTTTATCAAACTATAATGCTAAAGTAAGCTTTGAGCTATTGAAGTAGAAAATTCCTCTTCAATGTTAATTAGCCATAGAAAAGATATTAAAATTATTTATCAACACCACATGAGAGAAAGAATGGTTATCAATATCCTAACATTTAATGATAACAATAAGACACTATTGAAAAGACAACATGCATAACACAAGAGATGTATAGGTGCCAAGATGTCCTTATACCCAATATATGTAGAAATAAAGTAAACCGTTGAGATAGGGTAACACAATATAATACTCCTTATGGAACAAGCCAATTCATACTATATTTCTATGAGATCCCAAGCATAATATCATAGTTGACATCCATCTCCTTATAGTGATATTCACCTCCTTTATACAAGCCTCCTAATAATAGAATGGGGAGTAAACCATTAAACCCATGTTGAACTACTCATTAATTGGCATAATTAGTAATCTAATACAAAAAAATTAAGGGATATGTGTCATATATTGACATCTCAATCAACCAATATATTCGAGCACCAATAATTTTTTTTGGTGTGATTGCATATTATTTCCTAACAATTTCTATTGAATTGAGAGGATAAACATAAGATTTCTACTATCCCAAACATTGGTCATGTTAAGGATTAATTCCTTAATATTTGGTATCAATTCTTGCTTGTCTAGGTAGGGATTCATTGTTTTATGTGATAGACAAAAACTATTGGTGGTGGAATCTATAATGATTTCGTGTCAAGGTTTATTAAAAGAATAATAATACATGTTAAAACTTATCTTCCAATTGATATTATGTAAAATATTATATATATTTAGAAGGCCTAGAAAAGAATGGCTTAGTCATTATTAAGTTTTATGTATCATGATAGATGAATGTTATGCAATAGTGTCAAATTATATAAAAACAATAGGAGATGGCTCTAGGAACATTAAAGCCAAAAAGAGAAACCAAAAGCTACAATATTTTTAATGATTGAGAACGAAGACAAATGCTCTATCTCCAACAATTTGGACATTGGATAATTCCTCAAAACCTCCCTCTCCATAATATTATTCACAATTTACATATGAATTCTAAGCACAAATTTGTAATGGTGAGAGCATCATAGTTCACTATGCCCACATCTAAATTACTTCACTGATTCCCCAATTCATTCATGACTAATTTGTTGTAGATATACATTGAATACACTAATTTTATTAATTTAAACCAAAGTGTGTGATAATTTATAGTAGCCTTTTAAAACATGTATTTGCCTTCACCAATTTCATAAAGAGAGATCATTAAAGAAAAAACTCAAACATAGTACCAAACCCTTTAAACCAAACATGATGTGATGCCATAAAACCTTTGACCTGAAAAGAAAAACCATAAAGAAAATACATTGCATCCATTTCCATAAATTGACCCATCTCTATACCACTCTTAATGTTTGGCCCTAATTTTAGATTATTTTTCATGAATTCAGCTTGTTATATTGTGTTTTTGTGTCTTTGACTTTGACTTGATCAAGCACTTGCACATAAAAGATGACTCAAAGGAGTTCATTAACCAAGTTTCTTCTAAATTATATGACGAAAAATTATTTGATAGCTTTACCTTGATATCAATTATTAGTGGAAGTTAGTGTTGATGACTTAGTAAAATTTTGTGTAAATTCATTTTTCGGATTAAATATATGGTTTTTTCTTTCTTTGTAGGGAATTTTTACACATCAAGACTTCGTAAGACATAAGGGTTCCATCAAATTTGTTGATCTACAAGTGAATTATTTCTTTGACTTGTTTCAAATGAAAATAGGGAAAAACCATTAGTCATAGGATTTTCTAAGGTTTTGTTGGACAATGTAGTGGATGACTGCTGATAGAGGTATACTTCATTGTGAAATGCTAGGCAAAGGAGTCCAACAAGGGCTGCAATTATGGGACAATCTTTCAAAAAAGGACAAAATGTAATTATTCCTATATAAATCTTACACCATTTTAAATATGGGTTGTCAATTCCATCAAAGTCAATGAAATGTATATTGTTGTGGGGTTTGATTATCAGGATTAAACCTACATATCAAGAATTGGAAGGCAAAGACATAGCCATGATTGAGAAAGATGGTGTGAAGTCTTGAGAATTAAATACTTTGTACACACATGAACTCCAACATTGTTCTTGGATTTTACAATCAGACTTGGAGCTGTTTTCATCAAGAAGTTCTAGAGGGTTGGAATACATTTGCTTATGTATTAGAAGGTGAGGCAATTTTCAGAAATGTTGATGCATCAACCATTGTTGTTCATCACACTATTTTATTGAGTGCTGGTAATGGTTTGAGTGTTTGGAACAAGTCTAAAAACCTCTCAAGATTTGTTCTATGCACATATAAAATTGCACTTTCTAATATATTAACTTGTTTATAATTTTCTATCAATGTAACCCTTGCACCTCCTTCTCGTGCAAGTGCTAGTATATATGACAAGTGTCGAATGTTAAGATTAAGAGCTATACACTTAACAAATCATAACATTAAGACAAACTTCCAAATGCGCTATAATACCATCCACATTACAAAATATAACATTAATTACATAAAACATTGACCTTCACTATTTTAAGAATTTCTAAACTTACAAAATAGCAAAGCTAAACATAAAGATTTAAAAAATCATATAAATATGTGAGGAAAATCCCTACAATATACAGAAATACAAAAGTAAAAGACCAAAACATTCTCACGTAAAAGATGAAGTCTCCTAACGTAATGTTAAAAAACTAAATAAAGTGAAAATATATTTTATTTATATAATGCTTGTATAGGTAAACATCTTAAACATTACATAAGTAGCACAAGCAAAAGTTTGAACGGGCGATTCAGACTGATTTGAAACAAACATAGGATTAGTCACTCTGATGTCGCTTTGAACGTCTTTCCTTAATGTCTGCTTGTCTCTTTCCGTATGTCATACGAGGTTTTGAAGAAATTTGCCTTCATAGCCAACTCCACCATGCCTTTCTCAGCTCCGGTGTAACGATCCAATTTCTCTTGATAAGTTGGATATAAAATCAAGCTGTCAAATATAGTTAACTGTTCCCTTATTGCTTCCATTGCTACTCTCATGCCCGCATTTTCAGCTTCAAGAACTTCAATCCTTCTTTCCAACTGTGACAGATTTTCCATGTCCATCGTTAAAAGCTCCTGTCAAAATACACATAAAAAAGAGTCGGCATTTAAGTCGTTCAAGCATACATTTTCGTTGCTTATAAAAAAGAAAAGAATCCCAAATTTCTGTGAGTTGTTTCAACGAAGCAGAAATCTAACCTAAGTTCTATAAACCTTCTTGTGTTCAAAGACAATCACTGGGGATAGATAAATTTCTTACCTCTATATAAAATTGTGTCAACAGTCGTATCTATCCAATAATTTTTTGTTTTATATTAACTATGATGTTTAGCTGCTGTTCAGGATTTTAAATGCTAACAGTGAAACTAAATTCTCATCGGAAAAACTACATGGAAATGCAGATTTTATGCTTATAATTACAGTAATGTAGAAAAGGTTATAAGGGAGAAATATTAAAAATTAATAGAAAAGAAAACAGTACGTCGTTAGGAAATTATAAGATATATAATTACATAATGGACTTGTAAAATCAATGTTATTTGTTTGAGGTTTTGTTGATGCAATTTTCTTTATTTTCTTTGAAATACACATGATTTACTTTGAAAAGATTGTAAGAACTTTTATTTCATATAAGAAAATGAAAATATAATATTTTTTTAATGATTGTTAGAGGTGGAAAAAAGATTATAAGATAAATTTAAAAACTAAAACATTATTAATTGAATTAATAATTTTTTTATGGAGAAAAGTTTTTTACATGTTAGTATGCATCAATCATTTTTTTTTATTCAATGTCACATCTTAACAAATTTTCATTAATTTTTAATTTTTTTTTTAATGTTTAAGTCTTAAAAACTTTGTAAAGTCACATTTGCGAGGTACTTTCATATAATTATGAAAAATATTCTCTATAAATTAATATTAATATATATTGAAAAATAATAATTAAAATATACAACAAAAAGCTAGTGTTAAATGATCTATTTAAGAAATATGAATTAATCTCATTTATCATTCAAGTTATCATTATATATAAATATCAATCATTAAAAATACTATAAAGTATAAGAAATAATCTAGTAACAAATATTTAAAAATTAAAAAATCACAAGTTTGCATTATGTTAAAAATATTTAATATTGTTCTTTCTATGAATAGAAAATAAAGTTTTGGTTTAAAATATTGACTTGAGTGGTACATAGATAAAAAATTTAAACACATCATTATGCTTCCACCTAGGAAATAAGTATTGAATTTTTCATCAAACATCTATAATTGAAATGTATATAAGAAACTTAGTCTTTGATACTTAGTTTAGAAACCATAAAAAATGAAAGAGAATCCTAACAAATTTTATGAATAATTCTAAAATTTTAAAATAAAAGAATAAAAAGTTTCTATTTTTTTGGGTTAAAACTTGACAATATATCAACCAATTCCTAGTTAGTCAACAATTATGGCCAATTAAGAACCATAAATTATTAGCAAACCATTAAAATAACAAGAAAATATAAGTTTTTTTTTTTAATTATAGTTTTAGATCTAAGAAATAGGTTTCCTATTCTTTCCAACACCCATTAATATTTGAAAGTCCTCAATTACACATCTAAATAGAGACTTGGTAAGCTCATCAAATTTATGACTACTAATCTTTAAAGCAATTATCTTCATTGATAAATATTATCTATATTGTTGCCTTGACTATTTCCTTTACCTCCACTAACACATCTCATAAGTATTCATTAGCAATTATGATTAGATTGTTCATTCTTTCCATCCTCATATTGCTATTGAATGAAAGATTTCTAGCACACAACTATTTCGTGATTTTATTGATTTTTCTAACCTTTTCTATGATTTAGTTTATGTACTATTTTTTTTAATTTTTAGACTACAGGAATAGTCAGGTATCCATCCCCTATAAACTGCAGTGTACCTAGAAAATAAATTTCACGTGACCAATGACATTGGCATGAAACACCCTCTGACACCATGGGGACGATGGGGGGACTAGACCCCGTGACCTCTTTCCTACAATAGGAATTTTTAACTAATCGAGCTAGGCCCACTGCCTCATTTTGTTTATGTACAATTATAATTGCTTTGTATATATTTTATTTTTTTATACTTGATGTATTTTCTATCAACTTAAATGGTATAATATTGTGCTTATTTGTTATAATTCTTTATTTTCTATTGTGAGGAACTAGGCTTGATCTACTACCATATTTCCCATAGCCTTAATAATCAAATATGTCTTTTCTATTCATCTTTAAGTAACCATAAAGAATTTATTTTTTAATGAAAAATCACATCTCACATTCAATATCTTATATTTATATTCCCCTTTAACAATATTTTTATGCTCTGTATTCCCCTTTTTATGTCAATGTACACTTAATATTTTATCAATTCTCATCTATAGATTCTATTGAAATGCATGGATTATTGAATCATTTATCTAATTTATAATTTGTATCCAATGCACTAGGTGTTATTATTTGTATCACGTCCTCGAGATTGTGGTTAGGGTCCTTTTAGTAAAAACTGTAAAAAATGAAAATACTCATTATATTATTTTAAATTGATAACTAGGATCTTGATACATCTTGCATTTATATGGATGCAAATTTATTGAAGTAGATTTTTAGATAGGGATGTCTTGTTGGGAAGAAGGGAAAATTAACATAATGAATGTAGAAGTATATAGTATATGTTTCTATTTATAAAAAGTTGACATTCACAACATATGTGAATTTTTAGTTATTTAAAGTCATGAACCATTACTTCTAACAAAACTAAAAAGGAAATTAGTGGTACCTTGGAATTCTAAAGAATTTAGAATCTAGTGTGGAAAATAATAAAATTAATGAGGTAGGGGATATACTAAATAATATTTTTATATAAAAATGATCTTGGAACATTTTACATAAAATATATTAATAAAAGTTAAAAAAAATTATATTGGGCAACTAAAATGAAGGAAAAGAAGGTGACCCCAAATGGAACAATGTGATGCACCTAACCTCTAATTTCATTCAATTATGTGTGCTATAATGTATAAATGAGTTATCAAAATTAAACCTAAATGATATAGTAGTCAAAAGGCAAGTTTTGAGAGGGTAAATTGTTGTGTACCTATTGCTAAAAGTTCTTTTTCGAACCTGATTGAGGACTCATTCGCCCTATGGTTAATGGGTCCTAGCTAGGGCTTTGGAAAAATTGTTTATAGGTTTTGTTCCTCTCAATCTATAATTTCAAGTTCTATTTAGGAATTGTTAAAAAGCCAAAAATAAACCATGTAGCTTAGTTTTCATGATTTTACAAATTCCTTAGCAACTTTGACAACTTTGAAATTTTTTGTAATTTTTTTCTCCAAATGATCTTTAACCTAAAACCTACAATCACACCTCAAAGAGAAGAAAAATGTTGTTTGTTAGGGAATCAGGGTTTCCATTGGTCAAACCCCATTTTGGTAATTAAACCTTGAAATGAAACAATGCATAAAAGGAATGATGAATGAACAAATGAAATGTCACAACTCACCACTCCTTAATTGAACCTTAGATATCCAATCTAGAATCTAACATGAAGTAGCCTAAATGAATGTAGATCTTGATCATGAATTTTGATATGGAATCATTCTTGAATTGGATCTTGAATGTTGTATGAAAATATTAGCTCAACAACATGCATGATGCACTATGCCCTTGACAGGATGAAATGGATATTGATTGCTACAATATTCTTCTATAAATCTTCCTCTGAATGCCTTATAAATTCTCTTGTGAACTCTTGATCTCATAAATTTACTATTAGAACATAATCACTTGAAAGCTTATATGAAACTGTGTGAAATAACCTTATATTTATACATAACTTATCATTAATTCTTAAAATTCAAATATCACAAGCCAACATCAAATCTGGGATTTGAAATCATTAAAATACCACCAAAAAACATATCCCAAGGGGGGGTCCTAGATCTAAGTGAGGACCCATTCACCATGTTGCGAATGAGTCCTAGGTCACTCACTTAGGACACATTTCAGACAATGTAAAATGTTATGAAAAAATAGGGTCCTAGTACCTAGTGAGGACCCATTTTCCAGGTGGCGAATGGGTCCTAGGTCACTAACCTAGGACACAAACATTCTAAAATTTCTTTAATATCATTTATAAATGTCGGGTTTATCTCACAAAATTTACATTTAATTAGGCTTGGATTTGAATTAAGGGGCCAATTAAGGAAAAGTAACCTCAATTAATTAATAAAGCCCTAGATTAGTGTGAAAGTGTAAAGATACACTTTACAACACCCTAAATAATGAACAATTAAGTCTATTTAGTTTAAAAGGGCCCTAAACTTAATGTGAATGTGTAAAATACATTACAACACTAATTTAAGGAATCATCAGACTCATTTTAATATTAATTATTCCCAAATTAACGAAAAAGAGATCATTTTTCCATTACTATAGTAACATGAACCAAATAAATGGAAATATTGAACCATAGGAGAAGACCTTGATACATTAAACCTATTAAACACCTAGAAGAGCGAGGGTGAATCAATATTCCTAAAATTCATTAACTTAAAAGTGAATTATAAAATATATCATTAAACTTGTAGAAATGGAAAATATAAATAAATAATGCATGACACCATTCAAAAGATGAACATCAAATTTACATGGAGAGCCATTCAAAGGGAAAAACCATGGTGAGGATTAACTCACTATATATCATATCTGATTACAATGGATCATAGTTTAAAGGACTCACTGTCTAGAAAATTAGAGGGCTCACTACCCAAGGAAGATCAATTCTTCTTGAATTATAAATTAACATACAAAAATGAATCACTTCCAGAGTTTGAACTATTTATAATGTTGTGTTATATGTTGAAGACATAGTTTCTTGTTCTGCTCAAATACCTAACTTTACACACTTTATCATTCACATTACCATTATCACATTATTTACTTCTCTTGGTATATCAAAAAAATAATTTCACTTCTTTCTATATATATGTCTTCCAAAATTAGTCATACCATAAACTAGGTCAACCTAAATGGATGAAATGTGTGACTCCAAAACCCGTCAGCTCAAAACTCTAACATACATGCCTTGCAAAAATGGCCAAAGCATGTTCTCCACCAAAATAGGTCAAAATAACCTATAAATACTCCCATGAATCCACTCCATACTCAATTTAGCCCCACATAACCCTAAAACTTTTAGGTTAGAACCACATAACCAAACTAGTAAAGCAACAATGGAATGAGCCAACTGTTCATCCAAAACTAAATGCATAGATAACCAAACCACTTAAAACTTGAAATACACACACATTTGACATTTCCAAGAACTTCCTAAAATCCATAAAAAATAATGATCATCTATAGTGGAATGCAAATACTTTTAACATGAAATCTGCAGTATTATTACCTTAAAACATCATGAAAAGATAATGCAATGTATAATATAATGTGGACCACAAAATTTTTACTCTGTTATATTGAAAATACACTATCTCACACTATCTCAGTCTGGGACATAGCCAATTTCCCTTAAACACTTGGTCTTCTCTAGACTATATACATACTGATACACCATCAATTCTACAATGGGTTGGCATCAATGACAAAACTATACACCACCATGCTCATGTTTCCAGTAATATCTCCCTTTATCATCGATGGTAACACACTGCTCTTCTTCACTCTTGCTTTGACATTAAGGGAAAATGGTAGTAAATCCACATTACATCCCCTTACTAATATATGTACATGAAAATAGCCCCCCTTGGCTATGTTCTCCACCATTAAAAAGACAAAATTATATCGTAACACTATCTACGAACTCCACAAATGTAAATTAATATCAAATTTTTAATACAATTCAAAAATAAATATACACCTTAATTGGATGAGGTTAATATGCCCTTAAATATTTCCTTTAATTTTGTAAGGTGTACCTCCCAATCCTTCTTGGTGAAAGCAAGCATGTAGCTCTTTTTTTCAAACTATACATAGAGGTCTTCTCCTTCTTCTAGAGAGACTAAATTAAATATGTAAGCCTTAGAATTGACATATCCCAAATCTAATTATATTGCATTATTATTTTCTCTTCTTTTTTCTATAGTAAAAGGAATTTTCTATGTATATTTTCAATGATCCATCTAGTTGCTCCATTCCCATCATTCACTAGATCATACACACCTAAGCCTTGAGAAATTTGATACTAAATTCAATCCATTTGACCCTTTATACTTTTCATAGAAAATGGCCATTTTAAACAAAATTGGAACAATAGTTTTGCTTCCTCCAAATTCTTTTGAAAATCCTTCAATTTTCCTTGCAACTTGGTATGTGCAATAGAACATTTATTTGAGGCATCAATTAGCCCCTTATCATTCAATTTATTTGCTACTTCTTTCTCTATCTTCTCTTCTAGAATTAAAAAGTACTCCTTGAGAGAATCTAGCATTAACTTCAACTATTTTATATTAGGAAAATAAGTATCAACATATATTATAGGAAGGCCTTCTTGCAAAACCATGAAAACCTCATCAAACAAATTTGTGATCTTTTTGTGAGTTTTTAGCATCTCCTTTCTTGCAGAGGCAAGAAAATTGTCACCAAGCTACAACTTATAGAGAGAAAAAACTTGTCCAAGTCCACTTGACCTTGTTGCATTGAAATTCGTAGTAGTTATGCAAAAACCACTGGTTGGAACTATATTTTCATATCTAGAATATTTTTGAATGAATCTCTAGAGGGTGCAAAGAATTCACATCCTATTTTTGTGCTTTCTTCTACATGTTTATCATTCTTCTCCTTCTCTCCACTATTAGAATACTTTTTGTAGTCTTATCAAATTTTGGAGGAGATGTAGATTGTTCCTTTTAAGCTTTTTTCTTCTTCAGATCTCCTTGGTCATTTTATTTTCTCTGCTCAATAGTTATCTCCTCATTTGAAGGGGTATTATCTTTCAAAATTTCTCCTTGCTCATGCTCATTTTTCTCTTTGACTGGCTTATTTATTTCTAGAAGGAATGTTTTTTGTTGCATTTCATATTCATCACTCAGAGAGGCTCCCAATTCTATAAGCAGTATTTCAGTTGATTTTATTGTTTCTTCCCTTAGCTTCTCTATATAATTCTCATATTTTCCCATAAGAGTATTTACTCTCTACTTTATCCTAAATTCTTGGACTTACAATTGAGAGAACTTAACATTTTCCTCATGAGTTAATGATAAACCAATATTCCAAGGAAAAGGATTTCATCTTTGCATCTTCTACAACTGCCTCCTATCTTTTTGTACTTAATACTCCTTTTAACCCATCCAGTAGCTAATCCACTATCTCACATAGTCCACCATTAAATGTCACCATGTAATTGACAATGGCTTCTTCAATTGTTTCCTTATATGCGCCATTGGTATTTGGATACAATTCAACTATATCCTTTAGAATTCCAAACTCTACTATAGCACTAAACATAACATCAAGCTTCATGGGACTATGATCATCGATTGAATGGGTCTTCCCTTTCTCCTTTCCATTTTTTATACTAGTCTCTTCCTGAGAGTGTCTATTTCTTTTTGTGGACCAATTGTACTTCTTCCTTTTCCTCTTCTTCTCCTTCAGAAATGATATACTTATATATTTTTTATCTTTGTTTCTTTCTTCTCTTTGGAGCCTTTTTTTGCTTTGGGATGCTAGATACACATCTTCTTAGAGCCACATGTTATTTTTTTAAGGACTTTAAAATAGTAGGTGTGGCAGCTAAGGTCCTTTCTAATCTTCTTGTTCTTAGTACAGTCTACAAAGGAAGAAACATGCCTTTAGAGTTTCTAAAGGGTCCATAGGGGTACCAAACTCCCTTTACAACTTAGATTTCATCTATATGATGTTTTATTCAATACACTTCCTTTTATTTTCTAATTTTTCTTCCACACTCTTATCGATTAGTTTATTTTAATGATACGTGACATGTTTCACCTTGGCATGTTCATTTTTCTTCCATAGGTGGCATGTTGGAGGATGTGAAGGATTTTTTTTTATTGATGGTGGTTATCATGGATTTTTTTTGTAGGTATCTTGTTGGAGTATGAGATTATGGTGATGATTCAAATGGCACATGATTGGGTAAGGGATATTTTTCCCTTGTTCATGATTCTTATGAGTGTATTTATAATGTTGATGTCAAGTGGGAGAATGTTAGGATTAAGGTTTCATATAACTTGTAAATCATATTTCATGATTCCAATATCCTTTGAAAGTGTCCCTAGGAAGTTAGGGAAAATTGGAAAAATATTTTGTAATATTCATTGTCACCATTGTTTATAATATACTCATAAGGGATGATAGTTCATCTAACAATGGTAATGGTGAGTTGTGAACATAAAACTTTAAATTTTTTTTCCCACATGTGGATGATTAAAATATGATAATAAAGGATAAAGGAAATGATAAATAAGTGATTGTTGGGATTCTCTAAGTGGGTCATTGGAAAGAGGTAAAAAGTATCACTTTGTGTTCCATAATTTATTGCATTTAGTGTAATGTTTATCTCTCAAGTTTGGGAACCCAATTTGGAGGGAAGGCATTGGAGAAAAAAATACTTTCTTTTTAGATACTAAGGAGGTAATCCAAAGGTTATGGAAATTTGGAATGAAGGGTCATCTTTGTATGCCATGTTTGGTACATTAGATGACTTAACAAGTTTATAAAATCAGCCTCTTGGATGTAGAAAATATGAGGAATAATTAAATGTAGTTTTAGTCTACAAGAACAAGGCTGGATTTAGAAATAAGTAGTTTGTTCATAGGTATATAGGTACTTCCATGTTTGAGGAAAAGAGGATAATGGAAGTGATTGTACTATAAGATCATTTATTTGATGATAATACATACTCAACATCTCTTCTAGGTGGATTTTTTTCTAATAAGGATTTATCTAGATAAATCTTGTGTTATGTGATGATATTGTATTGCTGATTTGTTCCTCATTTCTGATATCTTACGGTGATTATATTCTTTACTTTAATTTTTATAAGTTCACATAAGTTAGTGCTTAAAGGAATGTTATGTTGACTAGTTTTTGGAATCATAAAGAAGATGAATCTAATCATGGTATTTCCATATTGAGGAAACTTAATTTTCAGATTTGCATATAAGTTTCATATTTTCATGTTGTTGTACTCCAAGAATTGAATCTAATACATTGAAGTCATATTTGGATAGAGATTGAACCCATTTATTTCTCATTATATCTCACCCTCCCTACTTCCATCCCTCTCTACTTCTCTCTATATCCCCTCTCCCTCTCTCCACTTATCCCTTCCTAAATCCTTCCTTCTCTCTCCCCCTCCCTCTATCCCTTCCACCCTACTTCTCTCTCTACCTTTCCCTACCTACCTTCATCCCTCTCTACTTCTCTCTATCTCATGTCTCCCTCTATCTATCCAGCCATACCTCTCTCTCTATGTATCCTTCCCTTTATCACTACCTCCTTCATTAAATTTAGTGTATGGATATCCTTGATTAAGATTAGAAGGAATTATTAATTAAGAATTAGGAGAACAATAAGAATCATGTGGTTGTGGAGGTTTTACATTGGGATTGCATGAAAAATAAGGTTTAATGGTATTAGTGAATGAGGGAGGAGGTATGATATACTAAATAGGTAACAAGTGATCTTCTTGGGTAGGGAATGTAATATAAAAAAATAGTTATATAACATGAGTGTGGAAGGTAGAAGGTTAAAATTTATAGATGAAATAATGATTCTCTCTATAGAGGAGAGGGACCAAGCACACCAAGGGTCCAATTCATGGAGAGCTAAGAGTTGAAGGTTTCCTTAGTCTACCTTAGGTTGGATAAGTTTTCAAGGTCAATGATAGAGAATGAAGAGCACTCTCAAGTGCTTTTGTCACTCTAATAGCCTGAGAATTTGAATGGGACTAAATGAGTAGGCTTTTGGAACCTAAATTGTACCTTGGAAAGCTCGCTTCCAAAGGGAAAAGGCATGGGTTAGGGACGATAGCATGGTGTGCTGACTTCTCACTGAGGCATTAGCGTTTGTATGGCCAAAAAGTGCAAAATTATGATAAAAGGTACAAAAACCTACTAACATCTTAGCAAAGGAAATGTAAAGTACTAATTGAGATCATGGTAACTAACAAAGTGAACAAAATAACTAAAAAGATGACGTGGAATTGATAGAAAGAAAAGTTGATTAAGATCAACTCACAAGGAGTCCAGTTTCCCAACAAACTCCACATGAATGCATACCTACACACAACCAAGAGAGGAAAAATGTTGGGGCTGCATAGGGGTTTACTGTAGTCAAACCCCCACTTTGGTGTTTCTACCTCCACGGACATCCAGATAGATCGATAGGAAATGTGATAAAGAGAGTAATGGAAATCAAACCAAACAATAGCAATAACACTATGCTACATAAATCAAGTGACAATGTTATGGGGATAATGGAATGAAACAATATCACCTTCTCAATCAAGGAGCCCTCAAGCACATAGAGGAGGATGCAAGCTTGGTAAGGTCTATGTTGTTGCAACAATGAAGAAGAAGTCCCATAAACCACTGGCGTCACAACTCCAATGGTGGAAAAAACTCATGGGTATGTGTAGGATCAACATGGGAAAAATAGGCCCGTAAGTGGTGAAAAATTTAGAAAAATTAGAGCTAGGAAACTTGACGTAAAAATTTGAATAAGTTATCTATATTATTTCAAAAATATGTAAGAATAGAATCTATGGAAAATTAAAGTTAGTTTCTAAACTACTAGGTTTATTTTAAAAAAAATATATTATTTAGTGAAAATTTGAAATTTCAATGCAATAGTACTTAAATTTCAGGGAAAAAGTAAGAAGTAGGTGTCTATCTTACCACCCTAACCACAATAAAATGAAAATATTTTTTTATAAGATTTTAGATATAAGTAGAGGACTCATGTCCTGATGTGATGCATATTTTTTTTGTAATTTTTTTCCAAGTAAATAATTAATTATGAATTTTTTATTAATTTTTTTTTTAAATATAAAAGCTCGTATATATGACCATGTTAACTTGGTCAAAACTTCATGAAATTCATTTTTTTTAATCCTATATTATGCAAAACATGGAATGTGACACATGTTTCAGATTCAAAAAATGTGATACTATTTGAAAGCTATATATGTTTTTCAATTAGCCTATCAATTAGGACTTTATGAGTAATTCAAATAGAAAATGAATAATAATTATTATTAAATTCAAAGTAACACATAATTTATATTGTTGAAAATTTGAGAATCTTCTTTAAAAACCATTTTTGTTTCATCAATTTTAGGTAAAAAAAAGTCATCAGCCACATACCCTAAACATACCCATCATATCGCCACTTGTTGGCCCATCATGATCCTGCACATACCCTCATCAAGAAGTAGAGAAGATATGTAGGAGCTCAAGAATTTTCCAACAATATTAAGCCAACATATGAAATTTTGAAGATGGAATGAGAATGAAAAATAATAATTTGAAGAAGATTTAAGAGGGAAAGTGTCATTCTCAAGTCGGTTGGAAGGCGTAGAGGTGTTACCCTTAATTTCCAATGGAGAAAATAACATCTCTATAGATTGTAGAGGCATGAATCTATTTGGGATGGTAGCATGCATGTAGATGTCCATGTGTTGTGGGTGGATCCTCGACAAAAATTCCCCCACCAACACTAAAAACAAGTTCCAAGTGGATGGGGTATGGAATGAGGACATGGATTTACTTAGATTTGATTTTCTATGGAGGGTGTAAAAGGGGAATTTGTAAGAGGGGTGAAAATTCAATCCTATACATTTTCCCCCCACTTTAATGAGCATAAGTGCCAATGAATGTTCAGTAAAGTAGATTGAAATTTTGTAGAGATGTATACTTGAACTGTCGAGGAAGTAGACTACAATTTGGTGAGCTCAAAAGTGTGGGGTAGGAAATGACTCCATAGGAACTCTCCTGAGGAGGATTAAAAAAATGACTCTATAGATCCTTGGAGCTATAGAGCTGATTAAAGTGCATGGAAGGCTCACAGACCATTTATGGAAAAATATTGTAGCATGCAAGCACTTCATAAATCCTCAGACCTGCAAAGAAGTTTCCCCAAGGTACTCTCTCTTGAAGGAAGCTCGGTGTAGGGGACTCCATAGAGTTAGATTGGAAAGAAACTTCACAGGTGTACCTATCAAGCAACATGTTAATCTACAAACAAAACATGTTAGAAAATAAAATCATCCATGTAGGAAGACAAGCAAGTAGACAGTCACACAGAAAGTCAAAAATCAAAGGAAGAGATTTCAAAGGGATCCCTCAAGAACCCTTCAAAAGAAAAGGGGTCCACTCAAGGGATGCACTATTTGAAATTCGAAGAGTTTTTCAAAAATCAACTCATCATCAAGGAATCCTTTTGAAGGATTTCACTTCATCAAGGAATTCAGAAGGAAGAAATGCCCCATCACAATGGGAAAGTTAAGAATTTTCCCACAGGGAAAGTTGTTCCTTCCTTAGAGGAAACTTGTTCAAGTTCTTTCTTTATGAACCCATGATGAAGGAAAAGTGTTCTGCTAGGGGTCCTTATTGAGGAATATGATTTTTGAAAAACATTTTGAGGAAATTTTCAAGAAAAAATTCATTAGACACCAAATCCATTTTTTGAAAATCAGAGTGACATGATAGCCCCCCCTTAGGATGTTGCATGCTAAATGTAGAGGCATATGACATCCTAAGGAGAGAAAAATAAGAATGAAAAAGTGATGTCATGGCCTAAGGAACATAGTGAGATGTAATCATGGTAATGTTGTTGCACACAAGAGGGACAAAATGAGCACCAAAACATGACAAATCAAGCAAAGAAGATAAAAGGATACAAAGAATCAAAGGAAAAACAATAGTATGACACACAAGGGATAAGGGTGGTATGATAGTTTAGGGTCAAAGTTGCTCATAATAATATAGATAAATATATATAATAGTATATAAATGAATTGTCATTAACCCGCTACTATATTAGATCATGTGAAGAATGCACATGAAGACAAAAAAAATTAAAAAAATTGGTCAACATGCAAGGGAATCCTAAATGTCCCTAACACTTTGCATTGTCCCTAATTGTCAAAAATAAATATACAAGAGAGGAAGAATTATGTAGCAAATAGAGGAATTTTTATGACTCACAAACACTCTTGTATCCAAGCACCTACAAGGGTCATCCAAGAACACATTATGCAAGTACGGGGGAACACAAACACACACAAAATCTACTCTTTAGAGAAAGAAGAGGCAACCCCTAGTCCTCCTAAACCAAGAGGTTGGTGTTCTCCCAATCTAGACCATTGTATGGGGAGGGAAAATGAGCCTATAAGGGAGGAATATCAAGGGGGGTACCCTCCAACCTTCCCACAACAAGGGACATGGAAGAAGGCCACTTGAGATCTTCTTCTCTTAGTTCTTGTGGGGTGAAATTCAATGACTTCAAAAAAATCATTGATAGGGCTAACACTTTTTCCATAGAATTAAATATGCACTTCATTGGAGTGCCATATGTTAACTCAATAGGTGAGGGAGGCAGGGCTCAAGATTCACTACTAGACTCACTAAGAGACTTGGGAGTAGTGACAAACTTCGAGGATGTTGACAAACTTTGAGGATGTTAAGACTTCTTCCATCACCAGGATGACACAAGCCAATGTAGAGCCACCCTCTGAAGAAGGAGAGCCCTTCTTCTAACCCTTGTTTACAAGTAGGGTCATCCTCAATTTTTTTCTTCATTAGAGGATGCGAGATCCCCACAGATGAGGTGGAAGGCATAGGGGAAGAGGAGAAAACCGCAATAGAAGACACCAAGGTATTCGACATTTCTATGAGTTTTGAAAATGGCGAGATCTCTGGGAGGGACATTAGAAGAGGTCACTTGAACGAAGGAGAAATAAACACCTACACCCTCTTTGGGTGAGAACCATTTATACTCATAGCAGGAGCCAAAAGCATAACCAAATCTAAAGGAACTAAAGTAGAGGGGACGAGAGAGGACATAACAAGAGATGCTAAAGCAAGAGTTGTTGACTCCTCTACCTTCCTTTGCAGAGCATCCTCCCCAATAGCTACAGATTTTCTCTGACACTTGCGCTCATGTGCAAGGTAGTTTCTATGACTCTAAGAGCTAGAGAATGTAGGTTGGGAAGGGATGAAAGACTCTTGTTTGACCATTAGAGTGTCAATCATGGTCATATTAAGCAGAGGGAGGGACTCCTAGATTGGAGCAAGAGGGAGAGATTGAGGAGATGGAACAATAGTACGGGGAATAGGCTCTAATACCTCAATGACGAGCCTCTTCCCATTCACTTCCTTATAGGAAGGAACAGTAGGAGGCCGCAGAGGCTAAAACATAAAGGAATCCCTATGGGTATCATTCCCCTTACCATGCCAAATGGTTTGAGGTCCTAAGGGTAAGTTAGGAAGATCAAATACCTTGATCTTGGCTTTTGACCAAGTGGGCACCACTAGACTTCTTATGTGGAAACCAGGAGTAGTAACCCAAAGTTCCTTTGTGGGGAGAAAGGTAGGAGTATGGTTCTAAGCATAGGAAGGATTCCACTTTCCCTTTCAAGAGGAAGAGGTAGCTTGCTACTATTTCATAGAGGGAGTCACTTTTGGATTTGCTTTGCCCCCAGTTTTATACTTTACATATTTTTGATTAAGTAGGTCCATCTTGAGAGGAATCAGAATAAATGAGGTAGGCCAAAAATGATCCAAAGAGTAATCCCCATGAGATACAAATGGTTGATATTTAGTGTCATGTACAATGTGAATAGAACCTTCATTAGAGAATTTTAAACATTTATGAATAATGGAAGAAATTTTGTTCATGAAAGCTAGTCATGGCATGCCTAGCTTCACTATGAATAGATCAGATTCCAGAATGACATCAAAATTTGTGTTCACTGCCCTGGGTCCTACAAGGACATAAAGGGTTATGAAGCCATATGACACAAGAGAGAGGTCATCGTGCATACGTATAATGGATTTTGTTTTCTCATATTCCTCCCTTTGTAATGAATTTAACCACAACACCTCCTTCGTGATAAAATTCACCCAACTTGTAGGGTCAACTAGGATCCCTATAGGGGAGAGGGTTTGTTATTCAAAGGAAATTCCTATGAGATGAAATTCATATTTGGTGAGCCAAACACAGGATGTGGGGAGTAGGAGTGAATGAGACATGTTAACGTAGGGTGCTGGCAAGAAGTTGAGTCCACGTTTTGGCCAAAAAGTGGAAGTGTTTTTCTTGATTTTCAGATTTTGACACATTTGACCTTAAAATTTGAACTTAGAGATGGAATCTTCAAAAACGTCACTAATCATAAAATGTAGTACTTAGAGTCTAGTTTCCAAATATGTAATTTATTTCAATACCCAAATTGTACAAATTGAGTTTCAATAGGAATTTCTAAAAATGACTGTTTAAAAGTCACTTTTGTTTACCATACCATACACGTGTACGACATCCATATTTTGACCTAAATTATCATATTTTTCTAAATCCTTTTGGGAAAAGATTTGTGACTCACTGAAGCTTGTTCTCGATATTTTTTTGTAACTTTTTATTGATTTTTTTGGTTAATTTTTTATTAGGCATATTTGTTGTTTTGAAAAATTGTTGTGTACAACACACATAAGATGACCTAAACTTATCATTTTTTGATTTAAAAAAATAAAATTAAAAGAATTGTTTGAAATTTGTTCTTGTGCAATATGTTCGTCAAAATGTTATGTTGATTAAAAGTTATTAAAATAGTAAAAAACCCTGATATTTAAAGTTTATGGACCAGTTTTATCAAAAATTAATTGAAAAATAGAAAAAATAATACAATTGTAAAAAAAATTACATATTTGGAATCTGCATTGTCTCATCTAAAATGGGTTTTAATTTCGTCAGAAATTTTGCAAAAAAAATCGTCAGCCATATGTCCAAAATCAATATTTTTCTCTGACTTTATTAGGACCTTCAACATGCAAGTCAAACCAAGTTGAAGGCCTAGGTTTAGATTCCCAATGCTTTTCTCAAACCAAAATACAAGACATAAACCTGACCATAAAGCAAATCCAATTTCAAAGTTTTAGAAATGAGATCCCGTTTTGTAAAGCGGGATCCCATTTCATAAATTTTTTTTTTTTATGGTTCTACAAAATGGGATCCCATTATTGAAAATGGAAGCTTTCAAAATGGGAGCCCATTTTGAAATTTACACTCAAAACAAAAATTTTCCAAAATGGAAAATTTTCAAATTGTGATCCCATTTTGAAAACTTTCCATCTTTTTAAGAGTACAATTTTTGAAAAGAATTCAAAATGGGATCTATTTTAAAATTCAAAAATGGGATCCCATTTTGAGCCGAAAAACGATCCAAATTTTTAAAAGCGAGAAAAATGGGATCATTTTAATTTAGGCTTGGTATCCTAAAGCTAAACGAGATCTCGTTTCTTAAAAAGCGGGATCTTGTTTTTGTAATGCTAGATTCATTTTTTTGGCTAAGGAAAAAACTTCCATGTTTCATGGACTCAACTTCTTGCACTTACCCCATACTCTAAGGCTAAGAGAAGCATTGGAAGGATCAATAATCAAGTTCACAAAATGGGATGAAAATGGGTCCATATAAATCTGCATCTTGCTATTCGCTTTCACTACTAATTTATTCATGTTTTGCTTCTTCCCATTAAGGCAGATGGTACTGTCATCGATGTGGTCTTGTATCTCATGATGCAGTCACATACAAAGCTCAATATCATGCACATGAACATGATGGTAATGGAAAAAGGCATTTCCATCATACCAATCAGGATAAGGCTCCTTCAAATGTCGAGGATTTTCTAATTTTATAATATTATCCTTCAATAACTTTTGCAGAATAGAAGAATAAGATTCAACTAATTTTGTAAAATTTCTATTATGCCTAAACCCACGGTCATTAGTCATGGTAACTAAATTCGCAACAAACTTTCCTTTTCCTAAAATGGACACTATTGATTTTCTTTCAAAATGGGAGCATGAGGAGGATCCCTTGAATTGAACCACCGTTTTTTGGTATTCTGATAAAAAAGCACACAAATATGTAAAAGAAGGTTACTTCATTAGGGGAAATTTCTCCTTCTAGGTTCACTATATGTTGCCTATGAATAGCTTCTACACATCTGAGTCAGGCAGTGGATATGAGATCTTTGAAAAGAGCACTTGGTATCACACAATGAAGTCAGTTATCTTCTCATGTTCCTCCTTACATCCTGTATCCTAATGCCCCATGGTTTTCTACAAGAATGTGCACAACATCATCCTCATCCATAGAGGAAGCTGTAGGGGATGTTCGAGGAGTGGGCACATGATTGGTCTCATCAATGAAATCCATCTCGTCTATAAAACCTATTGTAAAACCCCTAGTAAAACCAAAAGTGACCTTCATCTATTCTATTTGTAGGTGTCATACACTTCTCCTAACAACATGCCCAAAGGACATAGATTATGTTGTGCTACTCATAAAACCTCACAACACCTAAGTCTACAATGATTGTTGAGTGTGAGGAAAAGACCTCAAGACAAATAAATGGATAGACATTGTTCATATTGGGTTCACAAAAATGTAGAGGAGGGGGACCAACCACACCAAGGCTCTAGGTCATGGAGAGCCCACAATGGATGGCTTCCCTAGTCTACCAAAGGTTGGATAAGTATTCAAGGTCAAGGATAGAGAATGAAGAGCACTCTCAAGTGCTTATGTCACTCTACTAACCTAAGAATTTAAATGGGCATAAACAAATAGGGTTTTAGAACCCAAACTATACCTTGGATAGCTCTCTTCCAAAGGACATAAGCGTGGGTCAGCGATGATAGTGTGATGTACTGGCATCTCACTAGGGTGTTGGCATCCATATGGTCAGAAAGTGAAAAAGTACAGTAGAAGGTATACAAACCTACTAATGGCTTAGTAAAGGAAATGTAAAGTACTAACTAAGATGGTAATGAACATAGTGAAAAAATATCTAGAAATATGACATGGAATTGATAGAAAGAAAAGGTGATGAAGAACAACTCATGAGGATTCTAGTTCTCTAGCAAGCTCCACATGAATTTGTACCTACACACAACCAAGAGAGGAAAAATGTTGGGGTTGTATAGGGGTTTTCCGTAGTCAAACCCCCACTTTGTTGTTTCCACCTCCATGGATAGTCAGATAGATCGATAGGAAATTCAATAAAGAGAGTAATGGAAAGAAATCTAAATAATAGCTATAACACTATGCTACATAAATCAAGTGACAATGTTATGTGAATGAAGGAATGAAGCAATATCAACTTCTCAATCAAGGTTCCCTCAAGCATGTAGAGGAGGATACAAGATTGGTAAGGTCTACACTACCACAACAACAAACAAGAAATTATATGGGACACAAAGTCACAACTCCAATGGTGGAAAAAGTGCAACAAGAAGTAGAGAAGATGTGTAAGAGTTTAATAATTTTCCAGTAAGATTAAACTAGCATGTGAAATTGTGAAGAATATGGAATGAGAATGAAATATAGGTATTTGAAGAATATTTAGGAGGGAAAGAGCAATTCTCAGGTTGGATGGAAGGTGCATAGGCATTACGCTTCGTCGCCAATGGAGAATGTAATGTCTTTGTGGATTCCAGAGGTAAGAATCTATCAGGCACAATAGTGTGCCCCTTAGACATCCATGCATCACATTTTTCCTTAACAAAAATTTCCCCATTGACACTAAAAAAAGGGCCAACTGGGTGAGGTATAGAATGAGGACATGGATTTACTTAGTCAGATTTGACTTTCTAAGGTGGAGGGTATAAAAGGGGAATTTGGAAGAGGGGTAAAAATTAACTCCTATACACTCTTAATGATTAGAAGAGACATAATAAGAAAAATAGACAAAGGTGGTACAACAGTATATCATATATGGTGGGTGTAAATATATAAGATGGGGAAATATCCCAATTAGTAATAGAATATATTAGTAAAAATAGATAAAAAGGTGTAATATTAAGAAATTAAAAAGAGGGACCTAATTCATAGGAAGGAAATAACAAGGGCTCAATTAGAAAAGTGGGTAATACCAAGAAAAAAATTAATGTTGGTTTAATATTACAACGGATAAATGAAGGTTATTCATAGGAAGAATATGATAATGGATAAATGATGTGAGATATCATTGCAATGAAATTAAAAAAAAATGGATAAGAAGGGATGAAATACATAAACCAAAAAAATATGTAGATCTATGTCTGAAAGGGAGGGATTTGATATTAGTGATGAATGGATAGGAAAAGTGATATAAGGAGATGTTTCAATTTTATAACATTAAATATACAATTTAATATTCAACATGAGTGAATTATTATAGAATCTAGGAGAGAAAAATAAATTAAAGGGACAATCATAATAAGGAACATTAATCAAATAATCACTTAAGGAAGAATCACTAAACATGCTTCAAGATAAATAATCAAGATAGGTACATGATTCATTAAGTGAGATGTAATTAAGGATTTAAGAAATCATATTAAAAGTAGATGTAAAAGAGGAGTTATGTTCACCATTGAGAGATGCATATAATATGAATATAGGGAGTAAAGGAGAAGATTAAAAAATGGATAACTATCATGGATAATAGCCGGATAAATTAACATAAATTGAGAAAGAGGTGAGTTTCAAAGTTAATACACATGATATAATTAATAATGAAGTGGATTATAATTGGTGTAAATGAAGTAGAACATGGGAAAAAGGAGGGGGAAATGACAAATTGATATTTGATATATAAAAAAATAAGAAAGGATGTTTAGTAAGTGAAGACATGATATGATCATAGAAAGGAGGTAATGAGCTTACTATAAAAAGGTAGCAAATAATTCGATCAAACAAATGAGGATTGGTTTAAAAAAGGTTATAAAAAGAGTTATTATAAAGGAAATAAAGATGTATATATATGTGAAGGGAAAATAGTAGAACATGGTATAAGTTAAGTAAATCTAATGGTAGGAGGGGGGGAATGCAAATATGAATCTAAGAAAAGATGACAATAAAATTAAAATAAGAGTTAATTTTTTTTGTAAAGCCTCTAAGGCACTTTTTATATGTATAGGACAATTGAGAGGGTGGGTGAATCAGTTTTACATTAAAAAACACAATCCCTCATTAACATTCAAGCCCTTAAGAAAATTTAAACCCTCATTAAACATTAACATAATGTAAACATATGAAACATCAATTAAAACAAAACCATACATGAGAATGTAGAATTTATGTGGAAATCCCTAAGTAGGGAAAAACCACAGTGAGGATTAGCTCACATATATATGAACAACATTGAATATAATTAGGATCACTACCCAAGAAAAAAGGATAACTCACTACTAGGTGGCTCTCTGCCAAGAAGAAACAAGAATAGAAGAATCTATTACAAATAGACTCACTATTTCAAAGCAACATGAAAATAAACCATTGAAAATTTCCACCATATGCGACCTTTGGCTCATTTCCTTCACCAAATTCAAGCACACTAAAAATTTAGACACCTTCTACTCACTACATCCAGAGTCATACCAATTTAAGCTCACACTAAAATCAATACACTTGATCACATTTGCATCATTCACGCACCTTACAACATCTTCAACAACTCACCTTGCATTTATATCATCTGTAACCTCAAAAAATTCCTTAAGGTCAACCTCAATGAAATGTGTACACCTTAGATGTGCAACACTAAATAGGTTGGTACCAAACACTTGCATAGTGGAAATAAGTGAAGGTGGACCATTCTAATGGTTAACTAAGACCCAAATCTACATCACCATACTACTCAACACATCCAAAATCCATGACGTACCTCCACAAATAGTGTTAGCATGCCAAGTTGGCTAAACCTGTAGTAACACTAATAAGCAACTACATACATTCCTCTCTAGGTCTAGAGACACCACACATACTACATAGCAACACTTCATAACATTCTAGAATATTGCACGTCATCATAATATCCTACACCACTACTAAAACTACCTAAAAATAAGTAATATTTTCTTCCTGTGTATGAGGTTGCACTACCATTGAACTCCAACATAAGAATTGAACTTGTGGAGATACTCAACACTAGAAACTCCAAGGGAAGATAAATATATAATATAATCATGTTTGCAAATCTGCAAGATAAGAAACAAAAATGTAGATAAATGTGGAACCATATCATTTCTCCTAGGAAACCATTTATATAGATAGACACACTATCAAACACAACTTCTACTACCATAGAATTTAGAAATTAATGCTTTAGATATAACACCTTTGAACACCTTTGATCATCACATTTAAACTACACATGAATATCTTCAATCATGAAGAAATGCAAAGAATAACACTAAACACACCCTTTTCACACTACACACTCTTTTATTCAAATTTTCTCAAAAGAACTTGGAAACCAAGTGAACTTACTACAACTACTATAGAAGTTGAGAAATCCAACTTCACAGTCCCCAAGAATCACCTACATGCAATCACCTATCACGTGCAATAGATATCTAGAACAAAGAGAAGATGTTCTATAAACCCTCAAGCAAGAATGTGCAAGCAAAAACTAGAATATGATTATTGAATAATGTTTTTATTTACAATGAGATCAATACTTATGAAGGAGATTATGAAACCCTCAAGAAAACCTAAAAAGGAGAACCCTAGTTGCACACTTAATAATTAATAAATATAATTAATTATTAATCTGCCTAAGTTTAGCTTAAGTAAACCTAAAGTAATAAATGACTTAATTAATTAACCAATATGATTAAATTAATTAAGTGAGATGCCTTATTAATCTAACACCCCCCTTAATATAAAATTAGGGAGTAGCTTAAACACTAGAAAAAGTTGCATGAAAGAAAAGATGGGTCCTGACAACAAGGTCTGATTAGGTACCTATGTATAAATGCAATGCAAACTAAATAAAATAGGGTAAAGGAGAAAACCACATGGGAATAAAACTCCTCTCCAAAATAGAATTCAACAAAAAACTAAGTGACAAAAGATGGATGACTCCTTAAGAGCCCCCAAGGACACCATCCATCACAAAGATACATCAATGAACCCCCCCCAAAAGAGAGGAATGAAGAAACCAAAGATCCCCCTAGAATGAAGTAGCTCCAAAAAGGCTAAAGAATCTATATCTCCAGAAAGAAGTGAGAGGGAAGAGGCAGAATGAATGAAATCTCTAAAGGTGAATTGGGTGTAGCCCAAGATGTCTCCACAGAAGCAGGTGTAACCTCAATAAATGAAGAAATCAAAGTAGGTGAAGACTGAATAGAAACCTCCAGAGATGAATGATCAACTATGTCATGTTGCACTAAAAAAGAAGAAACCACATTTGTAGTCATAGAAGTATCAAAAACTACAATAGGAGGTAGAACAAAAGGCTCAAGAACTAGGTCCGAAGTGAGAACACCAAAGTTCAAGAAGCCAAATGTCTCCTCTGAATGATGATTCATAGTAGAAGTGTGATGAACAACTGTAGGAACAAAAACACCATTAGTAGCAAAATTGGTGAAGGAATACAATTGAGATGAGTGATCCACCACCCTAGTAGCAATAATTTCTCTAATTTCCAAGTCTTTGATGATAACTGAATTAGATGTGAACTTCATAGATCTTCCATTACCTCCATGAATGATCTGTTATATGGAAAGGAGGTTGTTTGTCAAGTGGGGGACACACAAGACATCCTGGAAGGAGTTTTTCGCCAAAACTAATAGACCCATTCCCTATAACACTCATGTAAGTATTGTTTCCCATCAAAATAGGAGACATAGTGCAAGGCTCAAAGGAAGCGAACATAGACTATGAAGATGCCATATTATGAGATGCTCCTAAATCTAGAATCCATCTCCCTGATCCAATACCTAAAGTAACACAAAGAGCATGTCCCTTCATATTTGATGAAGTATGTAAACTAGTTGTGTCCCTGTCATGTTGCTCTGAAGAAGAAGAATGAGGAGAAGAACATGATGTAGGCATCCTAGAAGGAAAATCAATCTGATGTTTCTGAAGAAGATGCTTCAGCTCATCAATGTTTTTCTTATAGCAATTATGTTCTGCATGTCCTTCCCTTTTGCAATATGCACATGGACCCTTCTCCTTCCTAGATGATTTCCCCTTAGAAGAGGAGGATGAATATGAGGACTCCTTCTATTGCTCATGAGGTTTGTAATCCTTTTGTTTTTGTTTCTTTCCTTTGCCTATAAAAGCCTTCTGATCTCTGGGCTCCTATGATGCAATAAGTGCCTATGATGAAGAAGGTTTCTCCATTCCCATGCTAGCTAACTCATATTTCTCTCGAGTGAGAGATGAAGAAAATTCATCAAGAGATGGCATATTGAATCTTGTACCAAGTGCATCTCTAGTGGAATAAAAGGTAGATACAAAAACTAAGTAATCTGGTCCAAGCTTAGAAAGAATGAACAATATCAACTAAGAGTCTTCCTTTTGAACAACACACTGTGACAATTGCAATCTAAGACACTTGAGTTTGGTGAAAAACTCCTGCATGCTGTCAAAATCCCTAGGATTTAAGCCAATAAGCTCATTATCTTAACTAAAATCCTCTCATAGTATCCTGCTTCCCAAACAAACACTCTAAAGTAGTCCAAATCTCATTGGGTGTAGTGCAAGACTCAATATGAAAAATAAGGTTAGATGAAAGAGGCAGACATAAAGTACCATAAGCTTCATCACACCTATTAAACCATTTTCTCTTTTTAGCAGCACCTGTAGGTTCAATTTCTATACCCATGGTTACCTTGTACAACCCTTTGTGTTTCAAATGAATCTCCATTTGTTTTTTCCAACCAAAATAGTTGAATGGAGTAAGGGGTGCAATATTATGTGTATCCATGATAGAAAACAACAATATATACTCTCAAAGAAAAAAAAAATTCTCACCAATCTCAAAAAATAGCCTTATTGCACACTTCCCAAGAAAATAACTGAAAAGGTAAAGGCTGAGATCAAATAAGAATATCAGATACCTAGTAAAAAATTATGAAAAAATAGATCTAAGATCTATGTAAAGCACTGAACCAACTTTCCAATGCCTATTTTTTTTCACAAAATAGAGTCAAGAAAAAAAAGTTACACCTCCTAGAGTGAAAACAACTTCAGTTTGATAGGCAAAAAAGGCATCAAAACTGAAAAATCAAAAAATCAAACCTCCACCACGGTGAATCTCGTTAAACCAGATTTTTGATGATATATCATTTTCAAAACAAGGCCTCCATTTGCAAAATTTATGCCAAAAAGAAAGAAAAGCCTTGTAAAAGGGCATTTCCAGACTAAATAGGTGCAAAAAAAAAGCTCCTTTGGCTTTGTCTCTCGATTCTGCACATGACCAGCCACCGGCGCTTTGGGGTTGGAAGGGGCTATGATGAAGCCCATGGTCACCCACATGACCAAGGTGGGTGCTACGAACTAGCAAGCGCTGGCGCACTGGCTCCCAATCCTCCAAAGGACCATGCACTGGAGCTATTCTAGTGGGGCTTGGAGGCTTGGTGGCACTTGGTGGTGACCACCAGTGGTGGTGGTAGAAGCAGTGGCCACTAAGCTGAGATCTAGTGGCACTCGCCTTTATAACAATGGGTGCAAGGTCTTACAAAAAAAAGTTTTTTTAAAAAAATTGATCTTGATCGATGCCCTGGGGCCATATGATCTTAGGGAATATTTTTTCCTCTCCAAATGACTGTGTCCAAAATGGACAAAATTTATATGAAAATAGGGGTTTTTGGGGATTGCGGACTCAATGGCAAGGTCTGTTTTGTCCAAAAATGATCAAAAAATTAGGCAACACCTAGATCCACAAAAAATAGCCTGGCTTGAAATCCTTGCATAGAAAAAAATGTTGTGAGAGAATATCTTCAAATCATGAACAGGTAGCCACAGGTTTGGAGCTCTGATACCACGTAGAAGTTGAGAAATACAACTTCACATTCCCTAAGAATCACCTGCATGCAATCACTCTATCACATGCAACAAATGTCCAAAACAAAGAGAAGATGTTCTGTAAACCCTCAAGCACGAATGTGCAAGAAAAAACCAAAATATGATTATTGAATAATGGTTTTATTTACAACAAGATCAATCCTTATGAAGGAGATTATGAAACCCTAAAGAAAACCTAAAAAGGAAAACCCTAGTGTGCACACTTAATAATTAATAAATATAATTAATTTTTAATGTTCCTAAGTTTAGCTTAAGTAAACCTAAAGTAATAAGTGAATTAATTAACCAATATGATTAAATTAATTAAGTGATATGCCTTATTACTCTAACAACTACAACACTTATCCATCACAACCATATAAAACATCAATGAAAACATTGATGAAAATACCACAAAACCTACTTATCAAAGCACAACACATCCATACTAGCACCAACACTAGCAACAACAACAATAAAAAATCTCCCAATCTATAATACCAAAAATCTCCAGCAATCTTCATACTTTTTACATCAATGAAAATTCCTATAAAATATTTTTAACAATCTACCCTTTTTCATTTATGGCAACAATGGCCCTAAAAAATCATTAACAAAAAAAACTCTACATTAAGCAACACTCCCCCATACTTGGGTATGCTTCACTCTCTCCTTTTACCTCTATTCCCTAAACACCATTCTCTCCCCTTTTCTTGAGAATTTCTTAAAATATTATTCTCCTGATATGTTTTTTAGATAATACTCGACCCCTTTGATTGTTAGAAACCAAGATTAGACATGCAAACTAGAAAAAGCCTTCCACAAGAGAAAAACAATAAAAAGTAGAGCTTTGCTTGAAGATGTGTAAATTGCTATTATTTAGGAATTGAGAAATTACAAGGGATAAATTTCTTTATAAAAGAAATGTATGCATAACCCTAATGTTGACCTGAAATCAACTCAACTAAATAAAGCTTACATATTAATTAAGTAAACTAATTATTACCTAAGTAAAACCTAAGTAAACATAAAAAAGTGTAATTAAATAATTAATTATAATAACACCCTCCCTTAAGTGCAACTTAGGGAGACTAAAAAAGCATGCACCTGATGCTAGGATGAATGCAAGAAAGCATGAATGGGTCTCGAAAGCAAGGCCTGATCAGGTACCCATGTACAAAAAAAATGAATGAGAAAGAGGAGAAAACCCAGTGGAACAAAACCCCCCCTCAATGAGATGACCTGAAACAAAGAAGCACTAGAAGAACACTGTGGAATAACAGTTGAACCTGAATCCAACAAGCAAGGAAATATATGTTTGTTTACCATTGAAACCAGATGAGAATCACTGATTGACTCAAGGAATCATGATAAAGCAACAACAGACTTGATGCTAGAAAACAATGGAAAAATCACAAACTGGAACAACCCTGGAATCTATGAAGCAATAGTAGATGAATAAATAATACCCTCCATAAGAGGGAATTATATGATGAAATAATTTGTAAGCTATGTGTATCTTGATGCCGATGCCAAACTGTGACTAAAAGTGATCCATAAGAGCAAGTATCATGAAGATTTTGGAATATTAACCATAAATTTAATGGCCCTCAAACTAAGATGTGACCCGATGTGAATTTGATATGATTCAGGATCATTAACCATAGGCTCTCAATCTAAGATGTGAACCGATGTGAACCAAAATGTGTCAAATTATGAGCAAGATGTAATAAAATAACTTGAATCTAGATAAACCATGTGAGTTGTCACATTATGAAAAGGATCAAGTGCAACAATAATTCTAATCAAATTATTATGCACAAACCTTTATGGAACTTTATATCAATTTATTTATTAAAATAACACATGATTGTAAAAGGAGAGAATGAAAAACATGCATAAACTAAAGAGAAAATGCAAAACTAGTGCATAAAAACAAAAAATGAGTGCATGCACAAGAAAAATTTCACATCTTCCTCCTTGATAAAAATGGACCTCATATCTATGTAGAGGATTAAACTAGCTTTCCAATGCCACGAGAATGGCGAAAAAAGATAACTGAGTCAAAAGATATGCCCTTTGAAGCGAAAACTGCTTCATCTGAGTTCAAGGAGGTCTGAAAAAAATCTGGAGAAAAATTAGAAAAACCTACCTTCACCACTAGATCGACATCAGAATCATCTTTCGAACAGTATCTTGTTTATGAAAAAAAGACATCGTATGCAAAAGTTACACTTGATTTTGTAAAAGTGCTGCAAAATGGCCAATTTTCCCTACAGGGTGCCCAAGGGGCTAAAAAAATTGGTCCCTGGTTTTATGCGTGATTAGGGGCTTTGGTAAGGGGGTTGGGGCAGAGCCCCTGGTCACCAATGTGACTAGTAGTGATGAGATGGAGATGGCTAGGGGTTGGGTGCATAGCACCCGATGCACAATGTGACTGTGGCCCTGTGTAACTGGCTCGTGGGGGTTCGAAACTGGCCGTTGGTAGTTGATGGGGGTGCCACCCAGTGGACGCTGCTCCTAGTGGCCACTGAGTGGCACAATGGTGGTGGAGCACTTTTGAATGGGAGGCATCGACAAATGTATTAAAATTTCAATTTTATTTTTTTTAAAATTTCTCACCTCAAAGTGTATGCTGGGGAGGTCGCACAACCTCCATGGCAATTTTTTTTTGCCTTAGAAACTAACTGCACCAAAATCAACAAAATGACAAGCGTTCTTATGGTTTTTGGATATTGTGAACACAATGGTGACATCCGTTTGTGCCCAAAGTGCCCTGAAAATTTGGCTATGCCCAAATCTTCAAAAAAATCACCGAGCTTGAAACCATCATAGATCTGGAAAACGATGACCAAAATCAATAAAATAAAGGCCAATCCTAACTTTTTCCAGTGCTTTGAATCCAATGGAGATTCCTGATCTAATCCAAAATTCTACATCAATAGGCTCAATCAAGGCATGAAATCCTCAAGGAACCTCGAACATGCTCTGGAATGATTTTCTCCACAATCTGAGAAGGGGCTATAAATCAAGGCTCTAATACCATGTTAGAAACCAAGATTAGACTTGCAAACTTGAAAAATCCTTCCAAAAGAGAAAAACAATAAAAAGTGGAGCTATACATGAAGATGTGCAAATTGATATTATTCAGGAATTGAGAAATTACAAGGGATATATTGATTTATAAAAGCAATGTATGCATAACCCTAATGTTGACCTAAAATCAACTCAACTAAATAAAGCTAGCTTATTAATTAAGTAAACTAATTATTACCTAAGTAAAACCTAAGTAAACTTAATAAAGTATAATTAAATAATTAATTACACCAACATTGACATCAATAGCAAAGGGCAAGATTTTTCCCTTTGACAACACTTGCACTCTTCTCTTTAGGAAATACCAGCAAACAACTTTTCTCTCTCCACTATTCTTCTCCATACAATTCTCAATACTACACACACTACACTCCCTTCTACTTACCCTCCCTTAGGGACACAATCCATTCTTCACTTGACTACACCAATCAAACAAACTGTAAATGATGATTTTGGTTTTCCCCTCACAATACTTTTACTCCTAGGATTTTTCACCTAAAAGGAGAATGGAGGTTGAAAGGGGTCCCAAAATGCAAGGGTTTACACTCAAAGTATATGTAAATGAGATGTATTATTCCTAATTAAGATGTTATAATTCTTTGATATGAAATTGAAGTAATCTAATGATGCAAAACTTAGAAAATGTAAAGTGCTGGAAAACATAATGTGATATGGAGAAATGACTAAAAATGCAACTAAATGAAGAAATAACAAAACAAAATGAAAGAAGTGGACCTAGAATATGAAGCTTGATGTTGAAATATTCTGGAATCTTGAAAAATTGGCTGAAAATGTTGACTGGGACACTTACGCCAGGTGGGGCGACTTACTCCCAGTTTCATGAAACTTTTTTAGAACGAGAATCTACTAAATGGGTATCCAGAAATGTCAAAATAAGTTTTTAGGCCCGAAATTAGGACCAATTGACCACTAGTGGTGACTAATCCTCCTATGAATCTCAAGGAATTTAGGACAGAATCTTGAAGTCTCAGGTCTGCACTTTCTTTTCTGACGGGTGTCTGCACTTTCTTTTCTGACGGGTGTCTGCACTTGATTATGTAGAAAATGGGGTAGAAAGCCTCTCCAAGCTTGAACTAAGGTTGTGTTGAATTGATCGAATTTGTAGACTTGTTGATCACCATTCAACACCTAATTTATTGATAAATTTGCATACAAAATTCTGCAAACACACATGCAAGAGGGAGAAAATAGTTGAGGGTTAGAGAATAGGGGTTTTCCTTGGTCAAATCCCACTTTGGTAGTCAAACCCTAAACAACAAAATGAAATGAAAAGAATATGATAAATACATAGCATGCAAATGTCATAAACTTACCACACCTTTGATGCTCAAAATATGAAGATATGCAATGAAGTGCTCCAATAGATTAACTTGATAATTATTGATGCTTATGAATAATCTTTTGGGAATAAGGTGTTTCAACCTTAGAGTCCTAACATTGAATTATTTAATGTATTATTGTATTTACATGTTTTAATTAATTTCCTACAATGTCATGTCATTAAGTGGGACCCAATGGCTAGGTGGCATCCCCATTGGAGGTGACTGTATGATACATCTTCATCACATGTGGAGTTAGGCATCCCATCTTGGAATCATGGACCTAAGACAACTGATGTCATTTTATGACATATTCTATGACGCGTCATAAGGTATATTTTGAATGGAGAAAGTATGGTGGCTTAGTGGGGCTTGAAAAATGTGTGAAAGAATGAGTGTGATAATATGTTTGAATTATTCTTTTTTATTGAATGTGTTGTAAGTGTGAAAAATTTTATAGAACATGTTATATGACATTTGGGTATGTGCAGGATCATGATGGGCCAAAAAGTGGCAATATGATGGGTATGTGGCTGACGACTATTTTTTTACCCAAAATTGATGAAACAAAAAGGGTTTTTAAATAATATTCTCAGCTTTCCATTGATATAAATTATTCTTTACTTTTAATTTAATAAGTAATTATTATTCATTTTCTATTGAAACTATGACTAAAGTCATGATTGATAGGCTAATTGAAAAACATTCATAGCTTTCCAGCAATTTATCATTTTTTGAATCCAGTATGGTGTGCATTATATGCTTTGCATACTATATGGGAAAAAAATAAAATTGAATTTCATGAAGTTTTGACCAAGTTAAGTGGTGGGACATATGAGTTTTATATTTTTAAAATTTGTAAGAAAAAATTGTAATTAATTAATTACTTGGAAAAAATTACAAAAAATGTATCACATCGGGGCATGAGTCCTCTACTTATATCTAAAATATTATAAAAAATAATTATCATTTTATTGTGGTTAGGGTGGTTAGACAGACACCTACCTTATTTTTTCCCTAAAATTTAAGTACCACTGCATTGAAATTTCAAATTTTCACCAAATAGATTTAAAAAAAAAAAACAAACCTACTAGTTTAGAAACTACATTCAATTTTCTATAGATTCTATTGTTACATATTTTTGAAATAATATAGATAACTTATTCAAATTTTTATGTCAAGTTGCCTAACTCTGATTTTTCTGAATTTTTTGCCACTTAAGGGCCTGTTTTTTCTATGATGATCTTGCACATACCCATTTGTAAGGAATTTCTCATAACACACTTGATGAGCTCGAAATATGCTCATAATTTGAATATTATGATGTATTTTTAATAGCCTTACTCTTATTGCTAATGGTTGATTTAACTCTTTGATTAAAGACTTTTAATCTAAAATTGGGTAGTATCCTATAGCAATACATTCCTATATTCCTGCAGCTTAACATCTTTGTGTCTATATTAATTACCCTATTTGACCTCCCGAATGATTGATATAATGCATGTGATTTTTGGATAATGAAATGGATTTAATATGTAATTAATGGATGTGTATTGTGTTATTTTCCACACATGTTTTCTTTCGCTTCTGTCACCATGTGCATCGCAAGTTGTTGAAGGGAGAATGAATGATTCAAAGCGCAATAGTTCTCAGTCTTGCAGTAAAGTCCATTTCTAGCACGACATCGAGGAAGTTGTTCTAGCAAAGACTCTCTGACCAGGTCATTGGGAGGAAACCTAAATGATCATTAATCTGGGAAGAGTGGAATACTAAATTCTCTCTAAATCGTGTTGAATAGATATGCTTTCATTTATGAGAAGTCTGTTCCTCAGTTTCAGGATGCACTTATGTCCACGTCTTTCTCTTTTGAGTTAGGTAGTTAGTTTCTTTTCTAATATAAATAAGTTATCCTCCTGCACGAGTGAGCAACAGGGTGTGTAAGAGTTAGTATTATAATGAGAGACAATGTTTTGTGTTAGTTTTCTTATAAGTAGAACAATCAATGTATATGCTTCCAAGTTTATGAATAAAAGCTGATGAAGTTTTGAGTTCAATTCTTGCATAAAATAGTTGATGCTTGCTAAGGGGGCCCACTTAGTGAGTATCTTTAGTTAGTTAGTTATTTATCTCCTATTGATTATAAGTTAGATTTCATTCTTGAAATTTTTAGTGCAAACTTAGTCTTATATTGTTCCTGCAACATCAAGAATCCATCCCTATGTTTGTTCCTACAACATAAGGCCAGTTCATAGTTTTTTTCTTAGTAATAGTTGTCCTGATTTATGCTTTGATTAAGTTATGCTTAAGTTAAGAATACTTTACATTACATTCCTACAACATATGTAGAATTCCTTCCAAGCATTTGTTTCTGGTAAATTGTGACTAAAACTGGTTCTTAGTGCACATACATTGCCACTCCATTTCAAGTATATGTTCCCTAGTTTGACAATGTAAATGAATGAACATAAGAAGATGTTAGTCACCTGCTAGAATGTCCAATTCTTAGGTTAGGATTTTCCATGACTTTTATGTCCTTCTATGGAATCGACCATTTTTGGCACTGTTGTCAGGGATGGTGTCAAGCTAAGAACCTGTCATAGCCATTGTTAGCAGTAGTTTAGTGTGTTTATTCAAGCATTTTCAAAATTCCTTCAATTGCATGCATAGAAGAAGAGATGCTCTTGGAAGATTCCTCCCTAACCTTTCATTCATTGATAACAATCCTGAACCAACTTATAATCTATTTGAGGAAGGAGGAGACTAAGATATCAATCCATTTGCTAAAAGACTGCTTGCTGAATTGCTATTTGCCCAAACCGACGAAGAAAGGTCTCAAGAAAATCCATTTGTTTTGATATTCAACCAAGAAAATAAGGTGCACAATCCACCTGATTAACCTCCTACTTTTGACTTCCCCATCGTTGCTCAGCAAGATAATGATAACCTTAAAAATATTCCTTCTTCGTTACTTCCCAAGTTCTATGGACTAGTTACAGAGGACCCAAAAAATTTCTTGTTTTAGTTTGACATCCTCTGTCTCAACTATGATTACACTTAGATGCTCTAAGGCTGAAGTTGTTTCCTACTACTTTGAAGGAGGGAGCTCTTAGATGGTTTATGAGTTTGGGAAGGGGTGTTTTCAATATTTGGGCAGCCATGCAAACAAACTTTCTTGAGAAATACAAGGAATATTGTAAGAGTGATAGTAAGGGCGATGATATATTCAGAATTCAACAAAAGGAGGATGAAAGCCTGGAAGACTATATGTCAAGATTCTTCTTTTCCCAACAAAAGAATTCAGACCATACTCTTAATGAAGAATCTCATAAATTAATTTTTCTAAGGGGAACCAGTGACACCTATATAGATGCCTTGGATCTGATAAGAGGATGAGATATAACCCAAGTGCCTTGGGATGATATCAAGAAAATATGTTGCAACTACTCTCGAGCAATTGTTAAGAAGGGTAGAGGTCATCAAGCCATAGTGGGAAAGTATTCTACTAATGGAGTTTCACGAATGGAGATCACAAATTTGTTATATGATTCAAGTAGGATATCATAAACAACATGGCTACACAGTTGGATACTATGGAAGCTCGAAAGAAACATGAGGAAGCTGAAGCAATTTTGGCTAAGTTCTGTCCACATTATAGATAGAAGAAATGTGACTACAGATGTAAGATGGTGACTAATTTGGAGGCTAAGAAGTTACTCACTGATTTTAAGATAGTAGAGGGTGATGATGACCAAGTATTCTTCATTGCACAAAGGCGACCATAGGCTCAAAGAAAAGGTATGCATCAAGACCCTTTGAATTTTGGTAATCCTTATTCTAATTACAATAACCAATGGAAACCTACATATGGCCCATCACAACCTTGGAATACTTCTCAACCACACTGGCCTAACTATCAGAGTCCTCAATGGCAATCTCCTCAAGGAAGTTGGCAGCAGCCACAAGAAAAATGGACTCCACCTCTAGGTAACTGGCAATAGAATCCTCAGTGGAGAGGTTATCAGCAATGGCAGAACCAATCCCCTGGATCCTTGCAGTTTCAGTAGCCACAACCTTTGGCTCTCATGCCACCTCCTGCAGCACCTGCAACAAATATTGGCCCTCCAAAACAAATGCCTATGCCTGCTCAACCATTGCTAAATCCTAATAATAAGCAGTAGCAACAATAGCAGCCTATGTATCTTGCAGAAGCCAATCAGTATCCAGCTTATGCCCTAAATATTCATGATATCCATCTCAGGTCTAGAACCACTCTCCCTGCTCCACAACCTCCTATAATTACAAAGATTCTAGATTCTACTTTTGAACAACCTACTAATCCTACAAAACATGTACCTATATTAGATATAGTCTCTAAGGAGCCTGGCCTACAGCATCAGGACAAACTGCCTTTTCCTCAAAGATTGCAAATAACTACATCCATGTCTATGGAAGAGCCTACCTTTGATATTTTGGATCAGTTAAAGAATGTACACATTCAAATTCCCCTTTTTCAAGCCATTAAAGATGTCCCAATTTATGGAAAAGCCATTAAGGAGACATGTTTAAAGAAACCAAGAAGAAAGAAAAAGGATCCCCAAACTATCCATGTTCTAGGACAATTGGCAGATCGGTATGTGCAGGATCATCATGGAAAAAACAGGCCCATAAGTGGCAAAAAAATTAGAAAAATCAGTGTTAGGCAACTTGACATAAAAATTTGAATAAATTATCTATATTATTTCAAAAATTTGTAAGAATAGAATATGTAGAAAATTGAATGTAGTTTCTAAACTACTAGGTTTATTTAAAAATAAATAAAATCTATTTGGTAAAAATTTGGAATTTCAATGTAGTAGTACTTAAATTTCAGGGAAAAAATAAGAAGTAGGTGTCTGTCTGACCACCCCATAATAGAATGATAACATTTTTTTATAAGATTTTATATGTAAGTATAGGACTCATGTCCGGATGTGATGCATATTTTTTGTAATTTTTTTCCAACTAAATAATTAATTATGAATTTTTTATTACAACCTTTAAAAAATATGAAAACTCGTATGTCTGACCACCTTTACTTGGTCAAAACTTCATGATTTTTTTCTTATTCCTATAGTATGTGAAGCATATAATGTGATGCATGTTTTGGATTCAAAAATGTGATACTATTTGAAAGTTATAGATTTTCAATCAACTATTGATGAGGACTTTAGTCATAATTCTAATAGAAATAAATAATAATTATTTATTAAATTGATTAAAGTATAATTTATATTGGTGGAAAGCTAAGAATCTCCTAAAACCTTTTTCATTTCATCAATTTTGGGTTAAAAAAAGTCATCAGCTACATATTGTTGATGTGTTTTTATGCACTTCTCAACACAGGAAGTGCGTAGGTGCACTACCTCTCTTGAAAGACAATCTCCCACAATCAAATTGCAGAACACTATCCCAAGGTCTCTCAGATGTTAGGTCATGACAGTGCTTAGATACCTCAGTAGTTTTATGTGATTTGATGGAATTACAAGGCTGTCTTACAGAAAATACAAAGTGTAGACACAAAGCATGAAAGTTGGATCTTGAAATGGAATCCTTAGGATGGGAAGTTGTTATGCACCGACTGTAGGCTCAAACAACAATCATGAACTCCGTTTAGTTGTTGGATTTGGCTTTACAATGTGCAATGAACCTTAGCATAGGTCAGTTACTAAAAAAAAGAAAAGAGCAAAGGGGAGGAAAAGTTGCTAAGTCCGAAGCTAGCTATGAATAGTGACAATGGAGTTCTTGCAATGGACAATTCTTCAAACAATATCCCACTTAACTAGGGATTTCACAGTATCATGGAAATTGTGCTATCTTCTAAGGGCTGTAGATAGTTCATCTTTCATCCACCACATACATGCATGAATAAAAGATAAATGTTTGACACAGCTTTAAAATCAAGTCGAGGCTAACTTTGCACAACTATGTACTATCAACAAGCAGCAAAAAGTATGGACTAAGGAATCATCAACAAAGTAGGAATTTTTACAATCACCGAACAACATTCCTAAGATTTATCCAAAGAAATAAGATAGCTAACTAAACAACAATAATATCTAAACCAAACATCTAACTTTGGAGAATGAATCAAATAACATGAGATAAACCAAGAAAATACACCAAGTCAATGTCTTTTCTTATAAATTTCAGTAGCATGTCTTTACAACAACTCAACTCTCTCTTTGCAAATGAGAGGAGTGCCCTATTTATAGTTTTCCAAAAGTTAAATGAATGGCCGAGATTCATTCTCATTGTGTGGCCAAGATTCATTACAAAATAGGGTTTCACCTACCCCCAAATAGATTTACAATTTAAAATACATTTTTGTCCCTTCCCTATTTTGTCCTCTTGTGGATGACACTATAGCTCTTTCATCCTATAGCTGATTGCTGTTTTCTTTGTTGTAGCTACTCTTCAGGAAGATCTTTATCTTTGTCTATGCTGTCCTCTTGCTCCTTGGAAGCTACATGCTCTATGTACTTGAGGATGACCGCTTGGAGCTTGTCGATTTCAAGGATTTCACAACGTAATGCTTGGTAGCTCCATTCCTTAGCGTTCACTTCCAGCCTTTTTCAATCTTCATCATACTTCAAGCTTTGGTCCCTGAACAGCTCTGATCGATCGAAGGCACAGGCAGCAAAACTCAGGAACTCCATTGTGATTTCTCTGAATGTCCTGTCCTTCATCTTCTCCTGGAAGTATGGCTTGATCTTCTTTGGATCCATTTGTACCGTGGGCATGTCATAGCCTGTCATCAGCTTAAGGTATTCAGTGCACTCCACCCAGATTTCCTTGATCCACTCAATATCTAGATCCACCTTGTTCAGGATTTGCTCCAACCTCTCCTTCTGGTTGTCAAGGTCCCTGTGCCACACATCCACCAGCCAATGATCTTCCTTCTTCAGCTCTAGCTTCTCCTCCCACGTGTTCTCAGGCATCTTAAGGATAGCTTTAATTCTCAGGAGGGTGGAGTCGTATGTTGTAGGGAAATTGGTGCAGAGCCTGTTTGTGCTCTCCAAGGACTGGATCAGGTCCAAGAACCTGTTGGCTATCTGCACAGCCCTGCTGATTCCCATGTTTCCGATGTATGTGACTTGTCAGAACCAATCCTTGGTGATTTTCTCCAATTTCTTCCTTCTCTCCATCTTGTCAATCTGTTCTTTGGAGAGCAACTACGGTGCGGCTATGGAGGTGGTGGGCAGGTCGTCCACTAAGGACCATTGCTATATGTAGTCAATTAGAGGAGTAACCTACACTTTAAGCTCATCCTTGGAGACCTTGTCCTACTTTATCAGGTGGACCACTGTGGCCACCGACTCCTCAAGGTGCTTGACCTTTTGCTCTCTAGTTGCTATCCCCAAGTCAATGGTGGAGATATTATAACTCATCCCTGTTTGGCAAACTGTAGGTGTTGCAACTTGTGCCACTCGGGAACCAGAAGTGTCCATTGTTATCTTGGATCAAACCTTGGGCTTCTTCTCCTTCTTTTTCGTGATCAGGGATCAAGCCAAGATGGCCTCCAATCTTGCCCTTGGGTCCTTTAGCACTGGGATTGTCTTCTCAAGTTGCTTCTCCAACCAATCAGGCATAGAAGACTCATCCTTGGGTGCATCATGGCTGCCCTCACCCTTTTCAGTCAAAGGAAAAACTTCTACCTCTTTCCCCTTTTGGGGTTCTTCTTTCCTTTGTGTAGCATCCTCCTCCTCTTTGTCAGAGTCATGAACAAATACAAGGCACTTGACATGTAGCACATTGGACAGCTATTGGGTGGGACTTTCTTCTTTTGTTGCTTCTTCTTTCTTCTCCTCAGCTACCTCAGCCTCGGGGCTCTTGGCAACATGGGTCTCAGCCTCAATGAGATCTTTTATCTATTGTTCTTCTTGTGGCTGCCCTTCTTTCTCTTGTGGTGACTCTTCTGCTTCCATCCCCAGGTCCTTTAACTACTGTGCCATTTCCTCCTTAAGGTCGTCATCAAATGTCTAGATGATTTCTTTAGGTTTGAGCCACCCTCCTCGTCCCCACCCTCAGAAGAGCCTGTCTCCTCCTCCTTGTATACCACCCTATCGATGGTTCAATGCTCGTACTTGGGGTGCTCATAATACTCATCGGCTTCCTCCTCGATAGACTTCAAGGCTTCCTACTCTTGCTCCTCCAACTCTTTTAAAATTTTCATTGTAGCCTCCATAGCCGGCGGCCCTGTTGGCAGTTGTGAAGGCTGAGTTGTCACGAGGGCTTGGGCGAGGGCTGCTTGGAGAGCTGGGTCCATTAAGATCTGTGAGAGCTCAGGGGGAAGGTTTTGCATATGTCGTGTAAGGGCCTCGGGCATAGTGGCAAGGGGAACATGTGACATTATTGTTGCTAGAGGGAGTGATGTGATCAGTGACATAGCAGCAGAAGAGGAAGGGGGAGTGGTCATTCCAGAAGAGGAGTCAACATTAATCACTGACTTGGCCGGGGGTGAAGGGGCAAGATGGACAAAAATTTCCATTTCCGGTGGAGATGTGGCGACCACAGGAGGGGCAGAGAGAGCCAATGGGGGCTGCAATTCTGTTGTGCCTACCCTCTGTTTAAGCCTTTTGGGAGATGAGGCTCCCTTTTCCTTCCTTGCTTGCTCTTTGGGATCTAGAGACTGTGTGGTCTCTATTTCTTTCCTCTTCTAGTACCTGGTGACTGGAGGGGACTTGGAGGTCTCACCAGTCGATGTGGTGGCAGCAACATCCTCCGAGGCACTTGGCTCGCTCTTGAGCCCCTCATAGGTTAGGACTACCCCTTGTCACTTCAGATGTGCCACCTGTCCATCGATCCACTCCCTGGTGCGAGTTACGATCGGCTGGGTGATGGTGTCTAGGTCATCAACCTCTTGTTCATCCCAGTCGATTGACAGTATCAGTAGGTTGGAAACTGTAGGGTACCTCAGGTGCATAATGGTGGACTCATCCTCCTACACCCAATCCGGCACTGGGAATGGTTGCACCCTTCTTAGGAACTGCATGGTCATGCGCATATAGTGCCTTGCATCGACTTCCTTGTCATCTTGGCAGTCAGCCCAGAAATCTTCAATGTGGCATTAGTGGGCATATGCTGACCCTATTGCTTTTTTGACATGGCTGTGTGGATCCATCCATGGGCGAGCGGTGTACCAGTCGAAATGATATTCCTTGAGTTCCTTCTCAGAGTTGCTACCACACTGGGAAGTCTGTAATTGGTACATGCCCTGGTCGAGGATCATGGGGTAGGAGATCCCCGCTATATGCTTGTTGCTAAAAATGTCTTGGAGGTGTTAGAGCTATCGAGAGAGCTCCAGGAGGATGATCATGTCATTTCGGTACCAAGGCAATCTATTTGGCCTTTCTGTGAAACCTTGGGCCCAGATATATGTGAATTTGCGGAACTGCATGAACATGAAGGCATATTACTTCAGGAGCGCCCTGGCGCTATGGGAGACCCTCCTCTCGAAGTCTCTGGTGATCAACCTGACGATGTGGCTGGTGAAGGCATCATTAACCCAGCAATACTCCTTCTTGAAGTTATAGTACTGGAGCTGTGGATATTTCTTGTACGCCTTAAGTCCTCATTTTTGCCTCTGATCGGGTGCTACAAACAATCCATTGTATTATCTATGATCTGCGAGGTAGGAGGTCATGTAGAATTTAGAACTCTTCTTCATGTTTACAAACTACTCATGGAAGCAGTCGCTAATGATGCCTCCCCAGTAGAATGAGACCTTTGTTGTAACATCCTCATTTCCCTATAGGATCTGCTCAATAAAATAGGCCATCTACTCCTAGAAGTAGGCTGCCGTTGGGAGACCTCTGACCCTACTCAAAAAGGTTACCAAGTTGTGGTAATCCTCGTGGAAATTGCTACGGAAGAGTTCTTGGGGAACCTTCGCAGCGCTGCCTCATTTTTCTTTAAGCCAATGGAGGCTGATTGACTTCTTGCACCGTGATGGATTAGCATCCCACGTCGCTTGGCATTCGTCCAATGTGGGGACGTCCATTTGTTGGAACGTGGGGATGTGGAATGTCTTTGTGATCCCTTCTGGTGACATGTCTACAAGGATGTTCCCCTCCTTATCCATGATTGTTCTGGTGTCTGGCTGATAGGCTTCTCAGCAAGCCATCACTAATTCAGGTACCACGAGCGAGGGAGGGAAACAGGCGACCTTGGATAATCCACTCTGCCGTATCAATCTGGTGTTCTTCATTGTCGGGTTGACCCTGACCCTCTAAGTGAATTCATCAATATTCACCTGGCCAATATTAGTATCTAAAATTTCTTTCCAGTCGGTTGTGATCTTGGAGTGAAGTGGCTCACCCTAGAACTGATACTTCATTTAATCCTTGTCTTGCTTTCCCCGAGGGGTTCTTCCTGACTTCTTGCCCTTATCCTTCTCGGCGGATGCCTCTGAAGTTCCTGCTCCTGATTCCATATATTCTGTAAGCAAGGGAAACGTTAGCACACTAAAATATCAAAAGCGTTTATGTTAGTCCACATTCCAAAAATAACGTCTAAATAATCAATCAAGTATATCATAAATCTTATTTCCAGACATTATTGATCTTCGTTTCAGGGCATTCAGACAATCTGGGCCCGGATGGCCAGACTTCCCTGGCAGGAATGCTGTCTCGGAGGGAAAACATGGCCGAAGGCTCTCGAAGACCCTCCTTGGCCAGATTTTGATGTTTTAGGAGGCTCGTGATGAAAAGGGCCAAAATTCAGGACGCGGGTCGAGGTCAGATTCTAGATTGGGGATCATTTGGATGGATTTAAGGGCCCTCAAAAATTTTAGGCCAGAAAGCTGCCAGGAAATGGCAGTTTGGGACGGCAAACACCGAACAGAAGTTTGGTGGAGGAAGTCTGGGGATCAAAGTTTACCATTTAAGTCCAGTGGCAATTGGTATGGTAGTGTCCGGAGGCTGGGGCGCCAGGGAATAATTTTCGTTAAGAACAGCGTTTAAGAGGCGGACTTCTGTGGACAGAAGTCTGGCCACTGGCGCCCGAAGAGCAGAAGGCCGAGTGGGAAGCTTCATTCAGAATGGCAGGTGAGGACCAGAATTCCAGGACACGGGGCCCAGTGCGTTGGCGGCTGCGAGGACTTTCGGCGAGAACACATGTCAGAGGGGAGTTCGAGGTCCGACAACCGAGCGGATAGAGGGAAGATTCTGTCGGTCAGGAGAACCATGGACTTTTGAGGATGGAAGTCTGGGATTAGGGGCTCGGGGATGCGAAAGCAGCCGTGGCAAAAATTTGAGCCAGCGATGGAGAGGAACGTGGGATCCGGGAGTCGGGCGGCACTGTGGACATCGCCGAAAGACTTCACCATTGAGAACGGCGAAAAATGGAGCTAGGAAATTTGACGCCTGAAATCCAAAGGTCATAACATTGCAGCAATTTCATCGCTAAAGGTCGAAGGTGGAACCGAAGGCAGAGCCCGGAAGGCGGGATGCCGAAGGATGCCCACCATCGAAGAAGGCAAACCGTCCGCGGAACTTCGGAGATGGAACTCTGAGGTCCCAAGCTTGAGAAGACCAAAGGGTGCATATTCAATTTTCAAGCTCGGGCAGCGAGAGACATGTCGGGGCCCGAAAGTTGGGAGGCAGGGGTAGGTTTGTAGATGAAGCGCAGCGAAATGCTGGCGGAATGCTGAGACAGGAAACCCGAAGAACCGAGCCCGAAGAGAAAGATTACCGTCAGCAAGTGTTTTGGAGCTTGAATTTTGACGGCGAAGGCGGGTTTTGGGCCCGAGAAGGACATTTTCCCTATGAAAAGAACAGCCCCAGCAGGGAAAATGTGGCCGAAGGCTCCCGGAGACCCTCCTTGGTCAGATTTTGATGTTTTAGGAGGCTCATGATGAAAAGGGCCAAAATTCAGGATGCGGGTCGAGGTCAGATTCTAGATTGGGGATCATTTGGATGGATTTAAGGGCCCTCAGAAATTTCAACCCAGAAAGCTGCCAAGAAATGGCAGTTTGGGACGGCAAACACCGGATGGAAGTCTGATGGAGGAAGTCTGGGGATCAGAGTTCACCATTTAAGTCCAGTGGCAATTGGTATGGCAGTGTCTGGAGGCCGGGGCGCCGGGGAAGAATTTCCGTTAGGAACAGTGTTTAAGAGGCGGACTTCCATGGAAAGAAGTCTGGTCACTGGCGCCCGAAGAGCAGAAGGTCGAGCGGGAAGCTTCATTCAGAACGGCGGGTGAGGACCAGAATTCTGGGACACGGGGCCCGGTGCGTTGACGGCCGCGAGGACTTTCGGTGAGAACACATGTCAGAGGGGAGTTCGAGGTCCGACAACCGGGCAGACGGAGGGAAGATTCTGTCGGTCAGGAGATCCATGGACTTTCGAGGATGGAAGTCCGGGATCAGGGGCTCAGGGATGCGAAAGCAGCCGTGGTGAAACTTCGAGCCAGTGATGGAGAGGAATGTGGGGTTCGGGAGTCGGGTGGCACTGGGGACATCGCCGAAAGACTTCACCGTTGAGAACAGCAGAAAATGGAGCTAGGAAATCTGACGCCTGAAACCCAAAGGTCATAACGTTGCAGTAGTTTCATCGCCAAAGGTTGAAGGTGGAACCGAAGGCAGAGCCCGGAAGGCGGGACGCCGAAGGATGGCCGCCATCGAAGAAGGAAAACCATCTGCGGAACTTCGGAGACAGAACTTCGGGGTCCTGAGCTTGAGATGACCAAAGGGTGCATATTGAATTTTCAAGCTCGGGCAGCGAGGGACACGTCAGGGCCCAGAAGTCGGGAGGCAGGGGTAGGTTTGCAGATGAAGTGCAACGAAATGCTGGTGGAACACTGAGACAGGAAACCCGAAGAACCGAGCCCGGAGAGAAAGATTGCCGTCAGCAGGTGTTTTGGAGCTTGAATTTCAACGGAGAAGGCGGGTTTTGGGCTCGGGAAGGACATTTTCCCTGTGAAAAGAATAGCCCCAGCGGGGAGAAGTCCCGAATCGGCGGCGAGGGCATTTTTTGAGGTTTATTTGGTTTGTCGTCACATGGGTTTGTTGTGCCCTTTAGTATTCTACCATTTGATGCCAACCTAACTAATTGTTCATCCGTTTAGATCTTTCAAAATCATGAAAAACACACACGGGAGGGAAAGCAAGCCACCTACCTCAAACACACTAAATGGTGAGACATGGAAGCTACCGGGGATCGACGGAATGATGTTGACAGAGATGATCATGACTCTGACGAAGGCGGTGGGCTCCAGATGATCACTTCTTTAATTCACTCCAATCCTATTTATGAAAATGACTTTGGTGGATTGGGCATTTTATACCCCAACTGGCATGAATGATTGAAATTAATGCACATACTGCCATGGAAAAAGTTGGTGAATTCGAAATTAGGTCGGCGGCAGTGGCGGGAAAGCCCGGGCCCAGCAACCGGGAGGATGAAAGGGATCCGCCATTTGGTGATTTTCATTGTTTAAATGATGGCGGCGGGGATCGGCACAGGGCTTGGAGTTCGGGGATCCACCAGGGATCTGCCGTCGACGACGGTGGGGCCGCCACAAAATTTTGGAAATGGAATTCCGGGGAGTTGGGCTCGGAACGGTCGACAGTGGTCAGTTAAAAAACAAACCATGGTAGAGAAAACCCAGGTGGGGCCCGAGGAGCGGGAGGCTGCTAGAGGCTCACCATCGTGGATGGCGAGCCCATGAAGGAAGTCCAGAAAGAGGACTTCCGGGGTTCAGGGCCCAGAGGGGCAGGCGCCGCGTCAAAAATTTTGCAACAAGTTACAGACGGCGGGCGGCAAGGCGGACCCCGAGGGGTGGGCAGACACCTGGTGAAAGCCGCGAAGGATGGCAATTTCAAAGGGGAAGCCCGAACAAAGAACCCCGGACACCCAGGCCCGGAGGGGCCCAAGGCCGCTTACGGCCAAAATGCCAAAGGGATTCCCTGAGGCCCCGGAAGGTAGCAGAAAACCAAAAGTGGAGGCATGATCGATTTATGATGAAATTTTGGAGCAACATCGATCATGTGAAACATCAAAAAAGAGGGGCACACAAAACGAGGTGACCCCAAAAGACTTGATGAGGCAAAAGAAAAGAGGGTCCCCATTCCGAACGAGGCATGTGTGCTAAGGGCACAACAAATGGCGACTCCACTAGAGAACGCTTCAGAGCGTTCTAGGGATAAATATTCATTCAGGACCTAGAATCTCTGGTTTCGCAGACAAAGAGCAGCTTCTAAAGATGAATCCGAGAGAACGAGATCCTTAATTGGGTCAGCTTACAGGACATCTCAGAAGTGTGTGTAGTGAATTCATTCCTTTCCTAGGGATAGTGACCAGGGTTACCAATTCAACCGAGTGAGCTACATGAATCACCTAACACCAAAAGTAACCTGGACATTGCCCCGCTGCCAGTCATGCATCCATAGCCCTGACGAAGTTGTCGCTACAATCTCATGGATATTGCTCTACTATAGGCCGGGCGTCCATAGCCTCTATAGAGTTACCCGAACACCCATACAGTCATTTATTTCCTTCTTTTTTTTTTTTTAGAATTCCTTTTTTCTCTTTTTTGCTTTGATATTTCACTTCTCTTTTTCCATTTAGTTCGACCGAGTAAGCATTGAAACGTACAATGGGTTTGAGACTATAGTGGTCACTAGAGCAGACTTAAGATTTTTCACTCACTGGGGTATCATAACAACCATAGTATGGTCCTTCAGAAATTATTATTATATAATTTGTGGGAGATCTGAGATGTGGGTAAGAAGATCCAACTAAGGGTCAAGTTCTGAGCAGAGTTCAAACAAGGAAATCATTCACGGACAGCTTTCAAAGACCGATAATCTAGAGTGAATGTTTAGCCAAAGAACACAAAGAACAGATAGCAAAGTGAACTACTTGTCAAGCAAGCATGGCCACCGCAAAGGAGCAAGAAACATCTTTCGACACAAAACTACCGGGAGGGAGAAAACAAAAAGCGACGCAACAAAATGCAGATAAGCAAGAAAGCAACTACCCTAACCTATGTATAAGTATTTACAATGAGGAGCTCGAAGGAGCTCAAGCCTAGAAGTAATGCTTCAAGTGCTTCCCATTGACTGGCAACGAGACATTCTCACTGGTTAAGGTCTTTAGGTGGAAGGAATTATCTCCCAAAATCTCAGCTATCTGAAGGGGCCAAGCCAAAGCTTGTCGAATTTGTTGTGTCCCCCTTTCTTCTCATGGGCCTTGTCCCAATATATGACCAAATCTGCAATTCTAAAGGTCTTGATTTTGGCTCGGCGGTTGAACCATCTCTTCACTACGCCCTGATGTTTGGCAAAAATTTCTATTGCGCGGTTTCAGACTTCCTCTAAATACAAGAGTTTAGCTAACCGAACTTCCCTACGATCTCCTCCCTCATAAAAATTGTTGATGAACTGAAGAGTAGGAATTTTTAGATGGATGGGGAATACATGCTCTAGACCATAAACAAGGTGGAATGGAGAATCTCCAAGGGCAGCCATGTGGCGAGTGCGATCAACTCAAAGGGCGAAACGGAGCTGGGTATGCCAGTCCTTGGGATTCCTATCTAGCAGCTTTTCGATCACAGTAATCAGATTTTTATTTGTAGACTCAGCAAGGCCATTTCCCTGAGGGTAGTAATTGGACGAGAATTTAATGGAAATCCCATAGTCAAACGCCCAACTAGCAAATTTTAATGAAGCAAATGCGGGTCCATTATCACATACCAAAGCATACGGGCAATCAAAGCGATTTAAAATAAAACTTTCTAGGAAATTAGTAACTACTTCAGTTGTGCATTGTTTACATACTATTGCCTCTGTCCATCTAGTACAATAATCAGTAGTGGTAAGAATGTACCTGTGTCCCGCAGATGATGGAGGGCTTACTAGACCGATGAAGTCAAGACCCCATTGAGCAAAAGGCCTTACCTTCAGCACGGGCTGTAGTGGGACAACAACATTCCTCTCCCTGGTGGCAGTGGTCTGGCATGTGTGACATGAACGAACATGGCAATGGGCATCCTTGAAGACGGTTGGCCAATAATACCCTGCTCTCAATATTTGATGTGCCGTGGAGGAACCAGAACTGTGGCTCGTGCCAAATTTATTGTGAAACTCTCTCAAGACGCATTCTGCTTCTTCCTTGCCGAGGCATCTCAGATAAATGCCTTTATGATTTTTCTTGTAGAGAATGGAACCCTGTAACATGTAACTATTACTTTTCAATCTCAAGGCCCGCTTTTGGACTCCTTGTAGGTGTGGTAGACACTTATGATTCAGCAGATAGTAGACAACATCTTGGTACCATTCTCCGGGGGAGACATCTTCAAGCTGGTACTGCTGCACCGTGAGTTCAGGTCCAACCTTTGCTGCTGTTTTGGAAATTGTGTGGGTGAGTGTCTACCCTCTCACCAATTTCATCGGTTGGATCTCCATATCATACTCTTGTAGCAGGGTGACCCACTTAGCCCTTCGTTCGCCCAATTTATTTTGCATGAGTAGTGTCTTAACTATTGGGTCGGGGACAATGGCAAACACCTTGTTGCGTAGAATGTAGTGTCTAAATTTCTTCACCCCTCTAACAAGAGCGTACGTCTACTTTTCTATGTTGTGGTAACGCAGTTTGGCATCTTTGAGGGGAGCACTCATGAAGGTGATTGGATGCTCGTTTCCTTTGTCGTCCTTCTGGGTCAACATGCTAGCACAAGAATGCTTTGAAGCAAATGAGTAGATGTAGAATGGCTTCAGATAATCTGGGCTAACTAACACAAGTGCCTCAGTGATAGCCCGTTTGATTTCCTCGAAGGATTGTTTGGCATCAAGTGTCCATTCAACTTTGGCGTCTTGTTTGAGCATGGCGTTGAGAGGCTTGACAATCTTCGCCAAACCTGTGATAAATTTTCAGATGAAATTGATCTTTTCGAAGAAGGATTTCAATTCTTTCTTGCTTCCAGGGGGCTGAATTTTGAGTAAGGACTCGATACGCTCAGGATCAATGGAGATTCCCTGCTCTGAAATGATGTGCCTAAGCAGCCTGCCTTCGGTCACTCCAAAAATGCACTTCTTGGGGTTGAGGGAAACTTTGAATTCCCTACATCTCTAAAATACTTTGCATAAGTTAGAGATGTGATCGCCTCGCCTTTTAGAAAACATGGTCAAATCATCCATGTAGATGATTGTGCACTTTCCAATTAGGCCTTTGAAGGCAATATCCATGGTGTGTTGGAACGTGGCGTCAGTGTTGATGAGCCTGAAAGGCATTCTTCGGTATGCGAACATCCCCCAATTAGTCGTGAATGTCGTTTTGTGACGATCCTCATATTGTACCATTACCTGGTTATACCCGAAGTATCCATCGAGGAAAGACATCATTTGGGAGCCGTTGATGATCTGCAACACCTCATCTAGTGATGGTACTGGATAGTTGTCTTTCTCCGAGGCATAGTTTAGAATGCGAAAATCCACACACAATCTAATCTCCCCATTCTTTTTCCTAACTGGGACCAAGTTGGCCACCCATGTGGAATGCCTGACAGAAAAAATGATTCTAGCCGAGAGCAACTTTTGCACCTCCTTATAAACGACAGGTTCCAGCAAGGCATTGATAGGACGCTGTTGCTGGCGGAAAGGCCTCACTTCGGTCTTGAGAGGGATGGTGTGTGTATGAAAGAGGTGTCATAAGTTTTCAAATCTTCATAGCTCCATGCCACCATGTCATGGTCCCTTCATAACGCATCCGTAATTCCTCTTTTTTCCTTCGGCGTGCACACTTTGCTGATAAAAACATTCTTGATCTTCTCGACTTTCCCAAGGTTGTGTGCATCGCATTGGTTGCTTATAGCCTCCTTTTTTGTTTGCTAATCTTGATTTTTGATCTGATCCAAATCAAATACGCATTCCAGCTGAACCATGCCTTAAGGGATCGTATTGGTTTTGAGGTTGATGACCCCTTCTATGTCCAATTCAGCTTCTTATAGATCAATTTTATCAATTATTTGAGTTGCGAAGACATCAGAGCTTGTGACGAACTAGAGGATATGCTTGTCATCATTGAGGACTTGCATGTGAGTGAAATTATCTGGGACTGATGGCATGGATGTCAGCTCAATAGTGAATTTCTTGAGCCCAGACAAGGAAAGGGGTTGTAGCGTGCTAGCTGCTTGGGCCAAGGCGTCAGCTATGTGATTCTGAGTATGAGGGATCAATTGTATGTTGAATACATCGAAGCCCTCCAAGAGGTCCCAAACCCTATGCTTGTAGTTTGTGAGTCTTTGATCATGGCAGGAATACAACTTTCTGACCTACTTAACTATGAGCTGGGAATCCCTGAAAACTTGTAGCACTTTTACATTTTTCTTCAATGCCATAAGAAGGCCAAGGACTAAAGCTTCATACTTCGCTACGTTATTGGTGCAATAGAAGTGCAAACAGTGGGTAGCGAGAGATGTCTTACCTGTTGGGCTGATGAGCTTTAATCCAGCTCCAGCTCCTTGCCTCGACTTAGATCCATCAAATCAGAGCATCCAGCATGTGGGTGATTCCTTATCTTCATATCCAATTGAGCTTTTGTTCCCTCTTGGCTGGATGGATAGCTGTGTGATCCTAGGGGAGTTTTTAGGTTTGAAGCAATGATCAACAGGTGGTTCTGTTGGTATCTCCTTTGGCATTTCTATCTAGGGGGCAGCTGATTTTCTAACATTCACCACTGCTGCTTGACACAAGCAACAATCAAACTCAGAGTGAACAGTATTGTGAACCCTACACCAGTTCGAAAATAAGAGATCCTAGAAATTCATTCGAGTTCCTAGGCTGAGCTGATCCCTTGCACATTTTTCCATGAACTCCTAGAATCCATCGAGTAGTCCCCAGTTGTCATCCTTATCCGGTTCATCATCAGCTTCTACCAATGTTTCTGTGTCTGGGGGCATTCGTGTGGAATCTGTCGAGGGACTACACAACACCAGTAATACTTCATCGGCACATTCTTTCTGAAGCCTGATCTCATTTTGGTAGGTGAAAGGGCGGTAATTCCCTAAATAAGTCTCAGCAAACAACACCACGCTGAGATTATTGTATTTCGTGATCATATACTTCATACGGGGTTCACGGTCGATACGGATCTGATTTGGCAGCCCCTTCCATGGTAGCCACATGTGAGAAAGTTCTGTGGTGGTGTATCCATTCAGTACCTTGGTGAACTCCCTTCCCAAGATGATTCCATATGCATCAGGAATGTCAGCCACTTGAATATCAATGACCTGTTGTATCTGTGGGTCTACGGAAATCTGCATCGGGATATGGTTTATTTCACCCACGATGTTGATCTTTGTTTTGTCTAGCTGGGTGACCTTCTTCTTTGAAGGTGTGGGAGTGATGCCAAGAGCCTTGCATACTGCCAAGGGCATGACATTGGCAGATGCTCCTAAATCGAGCAAGCAGTTGTGCAAGTTCTTCCCAAAGATCCTAATGGTGGTCAAGAAAGGGGGAGTTTCCGGTCTCCCTTGGAGGATGCCCATAGGCATGTCCATATGAGTTACCTGACCTTTATTCCTATCACTGGTCGTATTCCTGGTTTGCTTAAATTGTTGGTCCTTAGAAAACTGTCTAGTAGCCCTTTCCAACTCCTTTTCAATTTGCTTACTTGCTGATTGATTTATGGGGACATCGTTCTTTCTTCCCGTATTGTCCTGTATCTCTGGTTCTTTCTTAGGCTCTTCAAAGGTTACCCTCTTAGCTGGGGTTTCTTGTGTCGTGTTAAAGGATGGAGTCCCATTCAGAACCCTAAAGAAAGCATGCCTCACGACAGGAACTTTGAGTAATTTGAAGGTGGATAAGCCGATTTTTACCCTTTTGAACTCTTCTACCACATATTTGCCCATCTGCTCGATTTCGGAGCTAAAAGCTTGGCCTATAGCAGAACTAGGGGTTTGGACCTTTGTTTGAGTAGACAGGTTTTGAGGTTGGCCTTGAGGCTGGTTTTGCGACTAGTTTTGAGACTAGTTTTTGTTGAGGTATTGGTTAGGTATATGAGGAAGCCCAGGGTTGTTACTGGCATTTAGATCGGGCGGGGTGGCAAAACTGTTCGGTGGGGTAGAAGTTGTAAAGGGTCCACCCACCTGTCTATTCCTAAGGAAGTAGGGACTTGACCGTTGATGGAATATGTGGACCTCATCTACAAATGATTCCTCTTCATCTACCAGACCATTATCTAGGGAATCAAAGAGCTGAGCCAAAGTTTGTTCATTACTTACCTCTTGTGCTTCTTTATCCTCAATAGGAGTAGGCTCAACTTCAAGCTCATTGTTGTCACCTCACAGGAATGGCGATTGATTGACTACCAGACACGAGGAATCGTAGGGCTCAGATGGGATGATGTCCTGGCACTTGACATTATCGACTACATTTTGTACCTCCACTTGGAAGATTTTAGTAGCTATCTGGAACTCAGGACAATCCAGCTTGAAATGTCTACTAGTTTTGTGAAGTCGACACCACCTAGACAAGGCTGCTTCAACCAGATATACACCGCTAGATATTTTGTCATTTCCTACTGGTTGATCGAAAGGCATGGGGACACCACCATTGTTGGGCCTGGTGTTCCACGTGCGATTATGCCTCTGAGAAGGTCTCCTTTCTGCATTCTAATTAGTGTTCTTCCCACTCTCATAATTCTGTCAGGAGGAAGTGCTTACTTCACGATTATCCCTACTATCTCTATTGTCTCGATTGAGATTGGCCTGGAAATTGCGCTGGGAGGCCTGCAACTGATTATTTCGATTCTTTAGGTGCGTCATTTCCATGGAAATTTTCTTGATCATTTCTGTAAGTTCCTCCAACTTGTCTTTCTCGATCGCGCCTCCAAGTGACGGGGCCAGATTTTGGAGAAAAGCGGGCAGGGCCACCAGCTGATTTTGATAGGCCAGAGGGAAATCCGGTCCCAACAAGTATAATGGAGCTTGGGTCTGTTGGGAATACACCTGCTATTGTGGAGCAACCTGAGAGTAATGGTACTACTACTGGGGCTGCAAATAGAAAGGCACGGGAGGCACGTGATTCAATGGCTGCCCTAGATGGGGAACCATCAACAACTCGGGCACCTGGTTCATAATAGGGGTCTGGTGAGCAAATGCCTGATTAAGCCCCTGAATCTACATTGGGTGGGCTACCGGCCCCAAAGAAGGTAGTGGGCCGGAGATATTTTGCCCCAAGTCCGTGCTGGCGACAGCAGCCTCCGCATAGGTGGTCACTAGGGTAGCGGGCGGTGGGCACATCCTTTTTACCAAGGCCGATGTGAGGTTGTCCAGTGCCGCGTAGTAGACCGGGAGGGCTGCCGCATCATTATGGAGGTACAAGTCCTAAATCCTCGTGTGAGCCTAATGGAAGCGGTCATTGAAGGAGCCAATAGGTTCATTGACCTCCCTTCTAACAGACATGAACTATTGGTAAAGGTCTGTGGGGTTAACTGGGATCTTGTATTTCTGCAGAAAGACATTCTTCATCAGGTTCCATAAGGTGATGGATCCCCTCGGCAAATTGATGTACCAATAGAAGGCCTCTTCCCCCAAGGAATACAGAAAAAGACGGCATGCAACGTCCTCATGGTCCACTTGCATTTCGGTAATCGTCGTCTCAAATATTTTGATATGCTTCTCAGCTGTTCTTTGCATATCGCGCAGATGGAACTTTGAGCAAAAGCCCTCCAAATTTTTGGGCATATCATTGTAGACAACAAAATGTATCGGCGAAGAGTTATGCACTAACCAAGCCATGGAGGGTGGCGGAGGTGGTACTTGCTATTGGAAAATGGGAATTTGGGGCTGTATTTGTAATACAACAGCAATCTGGGGCTACACTTGAGCTATGGCCGTCTAGACTGCACCTTGGGATGGAAGGGCTGGGGGAGGAGCGAACCCCTGGCTGCTGGAGGTAGGATGTGCAAACGCTGTTTGAGATGGTTGGGTTGAAGATGAAGGCCAGCCAAATGAAAGTGATGGTGAGATGGAGGAAAATGGAATGGAGGAAGAGGAAAAGGCAATGTTGCTTCCTTGAGCCCGCTTTGCCCTTGTAGGGGGCCGTAATTCTTCAAATTCTCCCTTGTTTGGTGTTGACCATAGAATCCGTTGAAATCTCTCCGGGGAGAATAATCCGATCTGATCCATATTAACTTTATCCCGCAACTTAGTATTTTGAACGTAGCCCTCCCTCTGGCGCCACTTCTATTGATGTGTTTTTATGCACTTCTCAACACAGGCAGTGCGTAGGTGCACTACCTCTCTTGAAAGACAATCTCCCACAATCGAATTGTAGAACACTATCCCAAGGTCTCTCGGATGTCAGGTCATAATAGTGCTTAGATACCTTAGTAGTTTTATGTGATTTGCTAGAATCACAAGGTGGTCTTATAGAAAATACAAAGTGTAGACACAAAGCATGAAAGTTGGATCTTGAAATAGAATCCTTAGGATGGGAAGTTGTTATGCACTGGCTGTAGGTTCAAACAACAATCTTGGACTCCATTTAGTGTTTAAATTTGGCCTTACAATGTGCAATGAACCTTAGCATAGGTCAATTACTAAAAAAAAGAAAAGAGCGAAGGGGAGGAAAAGTTCATAAGTCTGAAGCTAGCTATGAATAGTGACAATGGAGTTCCTACAATGGAAAATTCTTCAAACAATATCCCACTTAACCAGGGATTTCTAAGTATCATGGAAATTGTGCTATCTTCTAAGGGCTACAGATAGTTCATCCTTCATCCACCACATACATGCATGAATAAAAGATAATTGTTTAGCACAGCTTTAAAATCAAGTCCAGGCTAACTTTGCACAGCTATCTACCATCAGCAAACAGCAAAAAGTATGGACTAAAGAATCATCAACAAAGCATGAATTTTCACAATCACCCAACAACATTCCTAAGATTTATCAAAGAAATAAGACAGCTAACTAAACAACAATAATATCTAAGTCAAACATCTAACTTTGGAGAATGAATCAAATAACATGAGAGAAACCAAGAAAATACACCAAGTCAATGTCTTTTCTTATAAATTTCAGCAACATGTCTTTACAACAACTCAACACTCTCTTTGCAAATTAGAGGAGTGCCCTATTTATAGTTTTCCAAAAGTTAAATGAATGGCCGAGATTCATTCTTATTGTGTGGCCAAGATTCATTACAAAATAGGGTTTCACCTACCCCTAAATAGATTTACAATTTAAAATACATTTTTGCCCCTTCCCTATTTTGTCCTCTTGTGGATGACACTATAGCTCTTTCATCCTATAGCTGATTGTTGTTTTCTTTGATGTAGCTACTCTTCAGGAAGATCTTTATCTTTGTCTGGGTTGTCCTCTTGCTCCTCGGAAGCTACGTGCTCTATGTACTTGAGGATGGCTGCTTGGAGCTTGTCGATTTCAAGGATTTCACATCGCAATGCTTGGTAGCTCCATTCCTTAGCATTCTCTTCCAACCTTTTCCAATCTTCATCATACTTCGACCCTTGGTCCCTGAATAGCTCTGATCGGTCGAAGGCACGGGCAGCAAAACTTAGGAACTCCATTGTGATTTCTCTGGATGTCTCATCCTTCATCTTCTCCTAGAAGTATGGCTTGATCTTCTCTGGATCCATTTGTACCATGGGCATGTCATAGCCCATCATCAGCTTAAGGTATTCGGCGCACTCCACCTAGATTTCTTTGATCCACTCAATATCTGGATCCACCTTGTTTAGGATTTGCTCCAACCTCTCCTTCCGGTTCTCAAGGTCCCTGTGCCACACATCCACCAGCCAATGATCTTCCTTCTTCAGCTCTAGCTTCTCCTCCCACGTGTTCTCAGGTATGTAAAGGATGGCTTCAATTCTTGGGAGAGTGGAGTCGTATGTTGCAGGGAAATTGGTGCAGAGCCTCTTTGTGCTCTCCAGGGACTGGATTAGGTCCAAGAACTTGTTGGCTGTTCGCACAGCCCTGCTGATTCCCATGTTTCTGACATATGTGACTTGTCAGAAGCAATCCTCAGTGGTTTTCTCCAAGTTCTTCCTTCTCTCCATCTTGTCAATCTATTCTTTGGAGAGCAACTGTGGTGTAGCTATGGAGGTGGCGGGTAGGTCGTCCATTGAGGACCATTGCTATATGTAGTCAGTTAGAGCAGCAACCTGCGCTTTAAGCTCATCCTTGGAGACTTTGTTCTGCTTTATCAGGTGCACCACTGTGGCCACCAACTCCTCAAGGTGCTCGACCTTTTGCTCTCTAGTTGCTGCCCCCAAGTCAATGGTGGAGATATTATAAGTCACCCCCATTTGGCCAACTATAGGTGTTGCAATTTGTGCCGCTCGGGAACCAGAAGCGTCCATTGTTATCTTGGATCGGACCTTGGGATTCTTCTCCTTCTTTGTCATGATAAGGGATCGAGCCAAGATGGGCTCCAATCTCGCCCTTAGGTCCTTTAGCATTGGGGTTGTCTTCTCAAGTTGCTTCTCCAACCAATCGGGCATAGCAGACTCATCCTTGGGTGCATCATGGCTGCCCTCACCTTTTTTGGTCAAAGGCAAGACTTCTGCCTCTTTCCCCTTTTGGGGTTCTTCTTTCCTTTGGGCAGCATCCTCCTCCTCTTCATTAGAGTCATGAAAAAATACGAGGCGCTTGGTGGGTAGCATGATGGACAGTTGTCAGGTGGGACTTTCTTCTTTTACTGCTTCTTCTTTCTTCTCCTCAGCTACCTCTGCCTCGGGGCTCTTGGAAACATGGGTCTCAGCCTCAGTGAGATCTTTTATCTGTTGTTCTTCTGGTGGCTACCCTTTTTTATCATGTGGTGACTCTTCTACTTCCATCCCCAGGTCCTTTAATTACTGTGCCATTTCCTCCTCAAGGTCCTCATCAAATGTCTGGATGATTTTCTTAGCATCTGAGCCACCCTCCTCATCCCCACCCTCAGAAGAGCTTGTCTCCTCCTCATAGACCACCCTATTGATAGTTCAATGCTCATACTCAGGGTGCTCATAATACTCATTGGCTTCCTCCTCGATAGACTTCGAGGCTTCCTGCTCTTGCTCCTCCAACTCTTTTGAAATTTGCATTGTAGCCTCCATAGCCGGCAGCCCTATTGGCGGTTGTGAAGGCTGAGCTATTGTAAGGGCTTGGGCGAGGGCTGCTTGGAGAGTTGGGTCCATTAAGATCTGTAAGAGCCTAGGGGGAAGGTTTTGCATATGTCATGTAAGGGCCTCAGGCATAGTGGCAAGGGGAACAGGTGACATTATTGTTGCTAGAGGGAGCGATGTGATCGGTGACATAGCAGCAAAAGAGGAAGGGGGAGTGGTCATGGTAGAAGAGGAGTCAACGTTAATCACTGACTCGACCGGGGGTGAAGGGGCAAGATGGACAGAAATGTCCACTACCAACGGAGATGCGAAAACCATAGGAGGGGCAGGGAGAGCCAATGGGGGCTACAATTCTGTTGTGCCTACCGTCTGTTTAAGCATTTTGGGAGATGAGGCTCCCTTTTCCTTCCTTGCTTGCTTTTTGGGATCTGGAGACTGTGCGGTCTCTGTTTCTTTCCTCTTTTGGGAACTGGTGACTGGAGGGGACTTGGAGGTCTCACTAGTTGACATGGTGGCAACAACATCCTCTAAGGCACTTGGCTCACTCTTGAGCCCCTCATAGGTTAGGACTACCCCTTATCATTTCAGATGTGCCACCTGTCCATCGATCCACTCCCTGGTGCGAGTTATGATCAGCTGGGTGATGATATCTAGGTCATCGACCTCTTGTTCATCCCAGTCGATTGACAGTATCAGCAGGTTGGCAACCATAGGGTACCTCGAGTGCATAATGGTGGACTCATCCTCCTCCACCTGATTTGGCACCAGGAATGGTTGCACCCTTCTCATGAACTGCATCGTCATGTGCATATAGTGCCTTGCGTGGACTTCCTTGTTATCCTGACAGTCGGCCCAAAAATCTTCAATGTGGCATTAGTGGGCATATGCTGACCCCAGTGCTTTTTTGACATGGCCGTGTGGATCCATCCGTGGGCGAGTGGTGTACCAGCTGAAATGATATTCCTTGAGTTCCTTCTCAGAGTTGTTGGCACACTAGGAAGTCTGTAATCGGTACACGCCCTGGCCGAGGGTCATGGGGTAGGAGATTCCCACTATATGCTTGTTGCTGAAAATGGCCTGGAGGTGTTAGAGCTATCAAGAGAGCTCCAAGAGGATGATCTTGTCATTTGGGTACCGAGATAATCTATTTGGCCTTTCCATGAAACCCTGGGACTGGATATATGTGAATTTGGGGAACTGCATGAACAGGAAGGTGTATTGCTTCAGGAGCGCCCTAGCACTATGGGAGACCCTCCTCTTGAAGTCTTTGGTGATCAACCTGATGATGTGGCCAGTGAAGGTGTCATTAACCTGGCAATACTCCTTCTTGAAGTTACGGTACTGGAGCTACAGATATTTGTCGTACGCTTTAAGTCCTCATTTTTTCCCCTGATCGGGTGCTACAAACAATCCGCTGTATTGTCTATGATTTGCGAGGAAGTAGACAAGGTAGGAGGTCATGTAGAATTTAGAACTCTTCTTCATGTTTACAAACTGCTCATGGAAGCAGTCGCTAATGATGCCTCCCCATTAGAATGAGACCTTTGTTGTAACATCCTCATTTCCCCATAGGATCTGCTCAATAAAATAGGCCTTCCACTCCTGGAAGTAGGCTGCCGTTGGGAGACCTCTGACCCTGCTCAACAAGGTTACCAAGTTGTGGTAATCCTCGTGGAAATCACTATGGAAGAGTTCTTGGGGAACCTTCACAGCACTGCCCCATTTTTCTTTAAGCCAATGGAGGTTGATTGACTTCTTGCACCCTGATAAATGAGCATCCCACGCCACTTGGCATTCATCCAATGTGGGGATGTGGAATGTCTTGGTGATCCCTTCTGGCGACATGTCTACAAGGATGTTCCCGTCCTTATCCATGATTGTTCTGGTGTCTGGCTAATAGTCTTCTCGGCAAGCCATCACTAATTCGAGCGCGACGAGCAAGGGAGGGAAATTGGTGGCCTTGGCTAATCCACTCTGCCGTATTAATCTGGCATTCTTCATTGTCGGGTTGACCCTGACCCTCTGAGTGAATTCATCAATATTCACCTGGCCAATATTAGTATCTGAAATTTCTTTCCAGTTGGTTGTGATCTTGGAGTGTAGCGGCTTGCCCTGGAACTGATACTTCATTTGATCCTTGTCTTCCTTTCCTCGAAAGGTTCTTTCTGACTTCTTTCCCTTATCCTTCTCGATGGATACCCCTGAAGTTCTTGCTCCTGATTCCATATATTTTGCAAGCAAGGGCAATGTCAGCACACTAAAATATCAAAAGCGTTCATGTTAGTCCACATTCCAAAAATAACGTCTAAATAATCAATCAAGTATATCATAAATCTTATTTCTAGACATTATTAATCTTTGTTTCAAGGCATTCAGACAATCTGGGCCTGGAGGGCTGGACTTCCTTGGCAGGAATGCTCTCTGGAAGGGAAAACGCAACTGAAGGCTCCTAGAGACCCTCATTGGTCAGATTTTGATGTTTTAGGAGGCTCATGATGAAAAGGGCCAAAATTCAGAATGCGGGTCGAGGTCAGATTCCAGATTGGGGATCATTTGGATGGATTTAAGGCCCTTAGAAATTTCAGGCTAGAAAGTTGCCAGGAAATGGCAGTTTGGGACGGCAAACACTGGATGAAAGTCCGGTGGAGGAAGTCTGGGGATCGGAGTTCACCGTTTAAGTCCAACGGTAATTGGTATGATGGGGTCCGGAGGCCGGGGCGTCGGGGAAGAATTTCCATGAGGAACAATGTTTAAGAGGCGGAATTCTATAGACGAAAGTTTGGCCACTAGCACCTGAAGAGCGGAATGCCAAGCAAGAAGCTTCATTCAAAACGGTGGGCGAGGACCAGAATTCTAGGACACGGGGCCCAACACGTTGGCAGCCGCGAGGAGTTTTAGCGAGAACACATGGTAGAGGGGAGTTCAGGGTTTGACAACTGGGTAGACAGAGGGAAGATTTCGTCGGTCAGGAGATCCATGGACTTTCAAGGATAGAAGTCCAGGATTGGGGGCCCGGGGACGTGAAAGCAGTCGTGGAAAAACTTCGAGCCAGCAGTGGAGAGGAAGGCAGGGTCTAGGAGTCGGGCAACACCTGGGACATAGCTGAAAGACTTCACCATTGAGAATGACAGAAAATGGAGCTAGGAAATCCGATGCCCAGAACCCGAAGGTCATAACAGCGTAGCAATTTCATCACCAAAGGTCGAAGGCAGAACTGAAGGCAGAGCCCGAAAGGCGAGATGCCGAAGGATGCCCGCCGTCGAAGAAGGCAAACCATCCGCGGAACTCCGGAGATAGAACTCTGGGGTCCCGAGCCTGAGACAACCAAAGGGTGCATATTCAATTTTCAAGCTCGAGCAGCAAGGGACACGTCAGGGCCCAAAAGTCAGGAGGCAAGGGCAGGTTTGCAGATGAAGCATGGAAAAATGCTGGCGGAATGCCGAGACGGGAAACCCGAAGAATCGGGCTCAGAGAGAAAGATTGTCGTTGGCAGGTGTTTTGGAGTTTGAATTTTGACGGCGAAGGCAGGTTTCGGGCCCGGGAAGGACATTTTCCCTGTGCGAAGAACAACCCCAGCAGGGAGAAGTCCTGAATTGGCGGTGAGGGAATTTTATGAGGTTTATTTGGTTTGCCATCACATGGGTTTGGTGCGCCCTTTAGTATTCTACCATTTGATGCCAACCTAACTAATTGTTCATCCGTTTAGATCTTTCAAAATCATGAAAAACACACATGGGAGGGAAAATGAGCCACCTACCTCAAACACGCTAAATGGCGAGACGTGGAATCTACCGGGGATCGACGGAATGATGTTGATGGAGATGATCGTGACGCTGACGAAGGTGGTGGGCTCCAGATGATCGCTTCTTTAATTCGCTCCAATCCTGTTTGTGAAAATGACTTTAGTGGATTGGGCATTTTATACCCCAACTGCCATGAATGACTATAATCAATGCATGTACGGCCATGAAAAAAGTTGGTGAATTCAAAATTAGGTCGGCAGCGGCATTGGGAAAGCCGGGGCCCGGCAGCTGGGAGGACGAAAGGGATCCTCCATTTGGTGATTTCCATCATTTAAATGACGGTGGTGGGGATCGGCAAGGGACCCGAAGCTCGGGGATCCGCCAGGGATCCGCCATCGACAATGGCAGGGCTGCCATGGAATTCCAGAAATGGAATTCTAGGGAGTTGGGCGCGGAACGGTCGACGGCGGTCAGTTAAAAAACAAACCATGGAGAGAAAACCTAGGCAGGGCCTGAGGAGTGGGAGGCCACCAGAGGCTCGTCGTCGCAGACGACGAGCCCAGGACGGAAGTCTAGAAGCGAACTTCTAGGGTTCGGGGCCCAGAGGGGCAGGCGTCGCCTCAAAAATTTTGCAAAAAGTTACAAATGGTGGGTGGAAGGGCAGACCCCGAGGGGTGGGCAGACGCCCGGCAAACGCCGCGAAGGACAGTGATTTCAAAGGGGAAGCCCGAATAGAGAACCCCAGACGCCCAGCCCCAAAGGGGCCCAGGGCCGCTTAGGGCCAAAATGCCAAAGGGATTCTCTGAGGCCCCAGAAGGCAGCAGAAAACCAAAAGTGGAGGCATGATCGATTTATGATGGTACTTTGGAGCAACATCGATCATGCGAAACATCAAAAAAGAGGGGGACACAAAATGAGGTGACCCCAAAAGACCCGATGAGGTGAAAGAAAAGAGGGTTCCTGTTCTAAATGGTGTGTGTGTTCTAAGAGCACAACACATACCTTACAAATACCCATAATATTGCCACTTTTTGGCCCATCATGATCCTACACATACCCAGATATTATGTTAGGGAAGGTAGTCATTCTAAAATATACTGACCCTGGGAGTCCTATGGTACAAATAAATATTAATGGCCAAATAGTAAAAAAAAATCGATTGACCTTGGTCCAGTCATCAATGTAATGACCAAGCATACTATGGAGTATTTGAATATCTTAAAAATTTGGTCTACACCTACCATCCTATAGTTTGCTGATAGTTCCACAGTAACACTTGATGGAGTGGTAGAAGATGTCATTGTCATCCTTGAGTCTTGGGAATACCCAACAGATTTCACCATATTGTCCACTAAGGCAACTTTGAGAGGATATCTTATTATCCTAGGTAGACCATGGTTAGCCATAGCTGATGCTCTTATAGGATGTTGTTCAGGAGACATGAGAATTTTTTATAGTCAGTCCAGAAAGAAATTGGCTTTATACCCACCTGCCCAGCCTTAGCCAGACTTGTCTCAACCAATTTGGCCAGATTTAGGAGAGGAGGAAGCTGATGAAGAAATTCATTGGCCTAGTTAATGATGCTAAAAACTAATTTGTTTTCACAGTTTCAAAGTGTGGATGACCTACTTTTACACATTTTGGAGTCCAACTCTGATCTGGGTAGCCCATCTATTCTAGATAGCTATCCTTAGCAATGTTTCCTACATCAACTGAATTTTGAGAGCCTGCCACCTAAATCTCCTGTAATTTATCACAATTTTCTTCCATATGAAATAAATACACCACCTTTATCAATAGCCTCTATGAATGATCTTACCAAGCAAGTAGAAGTGTCTCTAGGTTGCTATCTAAACATCAATAATAAGTTGTCTCAATCTCAACAAGCTGCCCTAGTCACAATGTTGCAAGATCAACACAAAGCTTTTACATGGGACTATAGGGATATGAAGGGAATAGATCTTCAACTCTATACTCATATGATCTACATTAAAGAATATTGTTCACCTATTAGGTAGCCTCAAAGAAGGATAAACCTAACACTCAGGGAAATCGTTAAAAAAGAGCTCCAAAAATTGTTTGATGCTGCCTTTATCTACCCAATTTTAGACAATCAATGGGTATCTCCATTGGTGATTGTTCCTAAAAAAGGAGGAAAATGGAGAGTTTGTGTAGACTATAAGGAGCTAACCACAACAACTAAAAAGGATCACTTTCCACTGCCATTTGTTGACCAAGTGCTAGACTCATTGTCTGGTAAAAAGTATTTCTCCTTTTTGGATGGATATAGTGGGTATAATCAAATTAGAATTTCCCCTGAGGATCAAAACAAAACAACTTTTACCAATCCATGGGGCACTTTTTCCTACTCTATCTTACCCTTTGGCTTGTGTAATGCACCTACAACATTTCAAAGGCAGTGGTCAATAATTTTGCTAACATTTCTAATGATTCTATGGAGATCTACATGGATGAATTCACCACTTATGAATCTACTTATGAAGAAGCATTAGCAAATTTGGAGAAAGTATTGAAAATATGTAAGGAGCAAAATTTGTCTTTGAATAGTGAGAAGTGCTTTATGATGATGCAATAGGTAATTTTTTTAGGCCATCATATCTCTCAAGCTGGAATTCAAGTTGATCCTGCAAAAATAGAAGTTATTCTAACTTTGCAAATACCTATGAAACAAAATGATGTTATAAGCTTCCTAGGACATGCTAGATATTATAGAAGATTTATCAAATATTTTAGCAAAATAGGCAATCCATTATATGCCTTATTGACTAAGGATTCTAAATTTAACTGGACTAAGGCCTGTGACAAATCTTTCCTACAGCTTAAGAACTTACTTACTTAGGCACCTATTCTTCAAAGACCGAAGTGGAGTTTTCCCTTTCATATACACAAATGCTTCTGATTATTCCATAGGGGTAGTTTTAGGCAAGAAAGAGAATTCCATAGAGCATGCCATATATTTCATTAGCAAAAACCTTCAAGGCCCTGAATTAAACTATACTGTCACAAAGAAAGAATTGCTAGTAGTTGTGTATGCCCTAAACAAGTTTTGACATTATGTCACTGGTTACCAAATACTTTTCCATACAGATCATGTAGTAATAAGGTACCTCATGAATAATCCTATCATATCTAACATATTAGTAAGATGGCTCCTATTGTTGCATGAATTTGATATCACAGTTATTGATAAGCTAGGCCGAGCTAATGTGGTGACTGATTTCTTGTCAAGACTTCAAACAACTGCACCTGCCACCCCTGAGGTACTTGATGATAGCTTTCTTGATAAAAATCAATTTTCTATTGTTGCTCAAACTCCATGGTATCCATATATTGCAAATTATTTAGCAGCCAACAAGATTCTAGCCCACTTCTCACCAAAGGAAAGACAATTGATGGTAGAGAAAAGTTTTAACTTTTCATGGATTATAGACTGTTTATTTTACAAAGGACCTAACCAAGTCATGAGAAGGTGTGTTAGGGAAGATGAAACCTATGACATTTTGCATGCCTGCCATGATGAGCCATGTGGTGGGAACTTTGTAGCTAAGAGAACATCTATGAAAGTTCTTACTACATGATACTATTAGCTCACACTACACAAAGATGTATCAGCCTACACAAGAAAATGTGACAGATGTCAATGCATGGGGAGACCAGCAAGGTCTGATGAAATGGCCCTGTATCCTCAAGTGGTAGTCAATCCCATTGACAAAAGGGGCATGGATTTCGTTGGGCCTATTGATCCTCCATCCAATGTGAAATAATACATTTTGGTTTACACTAATTATGTAACCAAGTGGGTAGAAGTGAAAGCAATGCCACATGCCCATGACAATAAAGTTGATGAGTTCCTGTATGAACATATTTTTACTTAGTTTGGAGCCCCAAGGGAACTTGTTACTGATCAAGGAGTTTAATTTACATCAAACTTAATCACTCTATTGATGAATTACTACAAGATTAGGCACAAAAAGTCTAGCCCCTATCACCCTCAAGCCAATGGTCAGGCAGAGGTAACCAATAGAGAAATTGAGGGAATCTTACTAAGAAAGTACAATTACACAAGAAATATTGGAGCAGTTGCCTTCCTAAAGTAGTCTAAGCCTATAGGACAACACGAAAAACAACTACAGGGTTTACTCCTTTTGAGTTACTCTATGGAAAAACTGCCATGTTGCCAATAGAGTTTGAGCATAAGACCTTAAAGACTGCTCTACAACTTAACATTGATATTTCAGAAGCCCAAAAGGAACGCCTCCTATAGCTGAATGCATTGGATGAGATAAGGAAAGCTACCTTATAGCATACTAAAGCTATCCAACAACAAATAAAAACATGGCATGACCACCATATCAGAACTAAGAAATTCTCTGCCAGTGATTGAGAGCTGCTCTATGAATCTAGGTACAAGGAAAATCAAGGTAAACTCACCACAAGATGGGTTGGTCCTTATGAAATAGAAAATGTGTTTGATAATGGTTCAATTCAGTTAGTTATAATAGATCATGTCTGATTCAAGCTACTAGTTAATGGACACCATCTTAGGTTGTATCATAAGCCAACGTCCAACAAGAAATTTATGAAGTAGCTTGTTTCAGATGCGGCCACTGATCCTCCTGTAGCAAAAGGCTTTATCCTTTCTCCTACAACATCTCTTTAAATTCTATGTTGCATGCCCATAATAAAGGTTTCTTTTTTAAGGAAGCCACTTTCTCTATTTTTCATCCATCACCACCATTGATTCCCTCTTCTTCCACATCACCCATCCATTTCATCCATTTGGCGTTACTACCCTCATTTATGGTTTCACTTCCAGCCGTCATTTCATGCTGAGCTGTGATATTTCCAAACATGTACGAGCACTTATTACAAGGTACACGATATCTTTTATTGTCACATCATTCATTTATTTCATTTATTCATTAATTGCTATGTACATATCAGTCATCATTTCCTATTATTCGCCTATCCTTTCGCACATGTGTGGACACATGCCACATTTTTAGTAGGGGGAGGGGATAATCCATTTCAAACTTTTTCTTATGCCACTATCACAATTGTTAAGATATTTTTATTTTCTTGTACTTCCAAATATGACTGCGTGTTTTCATCCTAAACAAAAATTAAATGCTTGATTTGGGTAGTTATTAACAATCATTTCATACAATTATCCTTTGAGTCATTCTTGGAAAAGTAAAGAAAAGTGATGGCAGGGCATAAAGAAGCAGGGCAGAATTTTTTTTTTGAATTTTCAGAAGAAGTTTGAGTTTCAGGAATCTTAGCTGGGATAATTTGTGAATATGGGTGGCCAGTTAGTAAGACATGAGCCTTTAGCTCATGAACTCTTGACACAAAATCCTCAAATGATTTATACATTCAGCACTTGCGGTTGGTTGAATTATTTTTTGAGGTTAGATTCCTTTAATGAGGAAGTTGTAGGTGAGTTTTTGAGAACTCTTTCAGAGGGAGAAGCTACAGTGTGGGATTTGACAGTAGCTGTTATAGAAGAGTGGATTGCAAAAGTAACTGGGCTTCCAGTGGTAGGAGAAATTTTTTCTTGAGATTCTATCTATGCTAGGGTAGAATTCACAATACCAACAGATGGACCCTTGGAGGTTTCCAAACAAGGATGCAAATGAGTGTCACTGCCTCCTCCATACTTAGAATATGTCACCTTCATAATCAGGTACTTGAATTGTGAGGGACATTTTTCCTATTTGCATTCCTATCATTTTAAACTATTGAGTCATATGAGGCATGGTTTAGTTGTCAATGTTCTATTTTTTTTGTTATACCTTTTGAAACAATGTGCCCATGAAACCTAGAGGGGTAGGGACAACTCTATCCCCCATCATTCCCTCATTAAATTCTTGATCAAGCATTCCCTAAGGGATGTATCACCCCTTTCTTGGTAAGAATTTTTTTCCTAGAAGGGTTTGCAACCTCCAGAGCCTCCTAGAGCACTCCCTGCACAACACAAGAAAAAGAAAAAGAGATTAGAATCTACAAGTAGGGAAGTAGAGCAAGAATCATCTACTCTTGTAGCACTTATTCCTACAGCCTCCACACCAGAGTCCTCTACCCAACTATAAACCAAGTCTACTGTTAGAAAAGAAAAAGGGAAAACAAAGGTAGGAGAGTCATCTAGGGCAGAACAAACCCTAGAATTTGACCCTCATGCTAAAAGAAAAAAATTTCTACTCCACTCTTTCCTGCAACACCTTCCCCTATAGTAGTTTCTCCTGCAGCAATTCCTACAGTATCACTGTCATCTTCTCTTGTTGAGTCTGAATCCTCTAGGCAGGTTAGAAAGAGGAAGGCCAAGAAAGTGTCTCCTATAACTATTACTCATGAAACATTGCCAAAAAGAGCTTCATCAAAGAAACCATGTAAAGTTACTTCAACCGCCACTCAACCTAAAATTATAGTAATTTCTGAGGAATCTAAAGAATTTAGTCATGATGTCTCATAATGTTCCACAAAGTCCATCAGTTATTCCTGGGGAAGTGCAAACTGAGACAGTGGAAGTTGATGAAGCACAACATGGTAGTGGTAATGGAAGGGGGATGCCAAGTCTTGATGACTTGGCTGAAGCGGCTAGGCAAATTTTAGAAGAAGCACAATCTCTTCCTGCGCAGCAATAGGAATCCATCCTATAGCAAGATGAAGAACAACTTGGGCAGTTTGAAGTGTCCAATGAAACCCCATTACCCCCTAAAACTTGTTGAACATTGGTTGTTTATAAAAGGACATTGTTGATTGAATATTTGGAATATCTTAGGACTACATGGAGGCCTATTACATTTCAAACTTTGAGTTTTCACCATTTAGCTAAAATTTAAATTCAACAAAGTCTTTAGGAGGAAGAAAATAAGAAATTGCAAAGAGAAATTGAAAGTTAAAAACAAGAAATGAAAGAAATGAAAGAGAAAATGGATGAAATAATGAAAATAACTGGTAAAATTATGGAATGTAGACCACCACCTAGGGTATATGCTATGTTCCTTAAAGAGCAATTTCTTTGGTTTCAATTGATGAGAATTTCAAGAAATCTAGACTCTATCATTCATACAACTAAGGAATTTTATGATGCATATTAGGTAGCACCTAATTGGCTAAAATTTTCTTTATGTGAGTTTTATTTGCATGGTTTGATAATTCCCTCTAAAACAGAGTGGAATCCACTTCTCTATATTGGTGACATTCATCTGAGGTCACTCATGTCTTGGATAGCCAATGAAGCTAACTATTGAAGACAATTAGAGGCTAATGAAGAGGCTGAAAGGAATGAACCTATTCCACTACGTCCTGAAAGCTCAGATCCCCATACAATTATGAGAACTTGGCTTACTGTTGCATATGGATTCAATGATCAGACAGAAAGAATGAAAATATTTGATATCAGGAGGCAGGTGTATGATGAGTTCAAAGACCAACCATATCTGTTTTGGAAGCTTTCATCTTCCAAAATTGAAACAAGATGGGAAAAACTGACTATTGGTCTGAGGAAACCTAAGCCTCATAGTCCTCTAAACTTTAAGGTAGCCATCAGAAGGATAGAGAAGTACATGTAGCTTGGTCTCCAGAAAAGGTTTCAGTTGTGGTTACCATTAACATTTCGACCTCCAATTTTAATGTGGCCACTTTACCCTTATCTAGCTATAGATGTTAATGAGGATACAAAAACCCGCAAGTAAGAGAGATGGCAAAATTTTAGAGGTTTCTACTATAAATTTGGAACTTCATTACAGGGCCATACTACTCCTACTAATTTAAGAGAAACAACGAGAAAGATTAATGCTGGAGGACCATCATTAGTATAAGTAGGGGGAAAATGATGAGCTCGAAATATGCTCATAATTTGAATATTATGATGTATTTTTAATACCCTTACTCTTATTGCTAATAGTTGTTTTAAATCTTTGATTAAATACTTCTTATCTAAAATTGGGTAGTATCTTGTAGCAATACATTCCTATTCCTGCAGCTTAACATCTCTATGTGTCTATATTAATTACCCTATTTGACCTCCTGAATGACTAATATAATGCATGTGGTTTTTGGATAATGAAATGGATTTAATATGTGATTAATGAATGTGTATCATGTTATTTTCCATGCATGCTTTCTTTTGCTTCTGTTGCCATGTGCATCATAGGTTGTTGAAGGGAGCATGAATGATTCAAAGCGCAAGAGATCTTGGTCCTGCAGTAAAGTCCATTTCCAGCACAACATCAAGTTGTTCCAGCAAAGACTCTCTAACCCGTTCATTGGGAGAAAATCTAAATGATCATTAATATAGGAAGAGTGGAATACTAAATTCTCTATGAATCGTGTTGAATAGATATGCTTTCATTATGAGAATTTTGTTCCTCGGTTTCAGGATGCACTTATGTCCATGTCTATCTTTGTTGAGTTAGGTAATTAGTTGCTTTTATAATATAAATAAGTTCTCCTCCTATGCAAGTGAGAAACAGGGTGTGTAAGAGTTAGTATTATAATGAGAGACAATTTTTTGTGTTAGTTTTCTTATAAGTAGAACAATCAATGTATATGATTCCAAGCTTATGAATAAAAGCTGATGAAGTTTTGAGTTCAATTCTTGCATAAACTAGTTGATGCTTGCTAAGGGGGGCCACTTAGTGAGTATATGTAGTTAGTTAGTTATTTATTTCATGTTGATTATAAGTTAGATTTCATTCTTGAGAGTTTTGGTGCAAACTCAGTCTTATATTGTTCTTGCAGCATCAAGAATCCATCCTTGTGTTTGTTCCCACATCATAAGGCCAGTTCATAGTTTGTTTCTTAGTAATAATTGTCATGATTTCTACTTTGTTTAAGTTATGCTTAAGTTAAGAAGACTTTACATTACATTATTGCAGCATAAGTAGAATTCCTTCCAAGCATTTGTTTCTAGTAAATTGTGACTGAAACCAATTCTTAGTGCACATACAATGTCGTTCCATTTCAAGTATCTGGTCCCTAGTTTGACAATGTAAATGAATGACCATAAGAAGATGTTAGTCACCTAGTGGAATGTCCAATTTTTAGGTTAGGATTTTCCATGATTTTTATATCCTTTTGTGGAATCGACCAAGACTATAAGCATGAACTAGGTGCCTAAGCTTGGGAGAGAGGTTTTGCATGTTATGACATATGTAAGAGTTGTAAGAGAATGTTGTACAAATGTCCAAATCATGCCTATGGTGTGAGATATTATTTCCACATGGGTTTGGATGCCTAAACTCTTCTAGAAGCCTCTCAAAGCTTGTATCTCTTATAAATAGGATTCCTTGCATTGTTGAATGCATATTTTGATTGCAGGTATTGAAGTGTTGTTGGATTTCCTCTAGAAGAGCAAGATGTAGTCTCCATGTTAAGGTTACGAGCCTGCAAGTGTATTGTAACCTTATTGTTGCAGATTAATACATTGGTTCGATGCTTTGGAGTTTGGGGTTTTTTACCTGAAAGGGTTTTCCCCATGTATACCATGTTTTCTTCTCTACTATCTATCTCTCTTCTATTATTTTTGTTTCTTATTCTTGAAATGTTAATTTACATGTCGTTATGCTGCTGAAATTTTCTAAGATCTAAAAATACATCAACTTTTCTTAAGGGTTAATGCATGGGAAATTAAACTATGTATGTTTCTGCTTTAAGGCATAGTAGTATGTGCTTGTATCAAGATGATTAAAATCTGATTTATTTTAAGAATCATAAGATACTAAAGGTGCATACGAGATCTTGGAAGGATTTATGAGTTCATCATTTTCCTTTCATAATCTTGATGAATACTTGAATACTTGTAAATTGTGAGTGTATGGGGAAATTGTGGGAGGTGTAAAATGAGGGGAAAAATGCTTATTTATAACTGATTTTATTAAAATTTCCCAAAAGTAACACATCACAGGCCAACCTCAAGTTTTAAAGGACAAATTCCCACTAACATTTTAAAATTATTTTCAATTTTGTGCCAAAAAGGACTGTCACCCCTATTGGCCACTTAGTCCCACTTAAGAAAATTAAGTGAGTGTTAGGAATCTAGGGGCATTAAAAGTTGTCCAACAAGAATATCCTCAAAAACATATCTGAAAACGGTTAGAAAGTACATTAAGGGGTCAAATAAAGCATAAGAAAGTGTAAATAAGAAAATTAAGCCTAGAAAAACATGAAATCTTGTTACAAGACTTTACAACACTTCAAAATAGGACTTAATAAGTGATAAAAGGGTGATTTTTAGGTGAATTGTAATAAATAAAGTCTAGAAAAGTGTAGAAATGTTTTACAACACTTCACATCACCTTCACAAGACATCATAATTTGAATGTTGAATACCTAATGTGAACGTTTAAGCCACATTACAACATTAAATCAAAGGAAAATCAAGTCAAAGTCCATTAGAAAGACTCAAGTGAGCGTAAAAATGTCAACTATACATTTTTTGGTGACACACAAACTACTACCTACTCCCCCTAAGAGGTAGCCATCATCATCAGACTAGGACTAAGAAGGTACCTTGAAATGATTTCTAGATAGATGCAATAACTTATGCACCTAGTTGAAAGGAGGAGAAATAACCCCTAACTTCTATCAAACATACTCAAAATTATCTTTAGGAAGTTCCTTTTTAAAAATATATGCAACTTGATCCTTTGTAGGCACAAACTCCAACTTCACCTCATTCTATGCAACCTTCTCTCTTTGAAAGTGATACTCGATAGAGATATGCTTTGTTCTCGAATGTATTTATGAATTATTTGAAATATTGACAGCATTTGTATTATCACATAAGATAGAAATAGGTTCATCATATGATACTCTGATATCCTTTAATGTCTACTTCATCCATAACACCTATGCAAAGTATGATGTTCTTGCAATATATTCTATCATTGTAGTAGATAATGACACTGAATCTTGCTTCTTACTATAGTGTCAAAAAATGTCGTTAGGGACATTTTCACACTTGTTTGAACCCTCCTTTTGAAAATTTTCTTCATGTTGCCTTGATTTAGTGTTGTAACATGGTTGACACATTCACATTAGGTATTGGGCCCTTGTGAACTAATGGATTCAAATTGTACATTCCTAAAGTGTTGTGAAGTGTTGTAAGTCACTTTCACACTTTTCAAAGGTTCTAAATATAATAAACCCCTTTTTACTTAAAATAAACATTATTCTTGACTCATTTCAAAGTGTTGTTAAGTGTTGTAACACACTTTCACACTTTTATAGGATTTTTGTTGATAATTGAGATTTATTATGCTTTTATTGGCCCTATTTTGCATCCAAAAGCCTCATTTAATGCATCTTTTTAGGGATAATCCTGACACCAATCACTATCCAATCATAATTCAGGTGTTACTTGCTTGTGTGGCCTAGATTTAGTGATATAAGACTCATTTTCCACCTTGGCCGAATGGGTCCCACCTAGATTTCTAGGTCCCAAACCTATTTTTACACCTTTCTAAGAACTTTTGATTTTTGGTCTCATACATTATGCCAGATGGGACTCATTTTCCATGTTGGGTGAATGAGTCCCGTGTGGCCCAAAATTAAAATAAATTCAATTTTCTTTGGTGGGATTTTATTCTCCTAGATCTAATGTCAGCTTGTAGTGTTGTAATTTTGGGAGTTCATGTATAATTGAGTTTGAATACAAGGTTCTTTCACTCATATTTTCACCTAGCAATATAATAAGCAATCAAGTGTTGACAAGAATTCACATGATCATTCAAGTGTCTTTAAGAGCAAATTTTCAAGCATTTTAGAACATCATTCAAGTATCAATCATCATGTTAAGGATTTCATGCATCTTTTTGTTTTAGAGATAACAATTGTGGTGTAGGATTTAGTGATTCAAGCAAGTGTTTCATTCAATATCAACATCATTCAAGAAAGAATCAGAGGCTACATCCATTGCAGACATTACAAGCATACTTGTAGCACCTTATTACTAGGGTTTGATGAGTTGTAACATTGTTATTTGTTCATTCAACATTCTTCATTCTTATTTGATTTCATTTCAAGGATTGATTTACAACAAAGGGTTTGACCAAGGTAAACCCCTATCCACTAACCCCACAACATTTTCCCCCCTCCTTTGTGTGTGATTCGTAGGTCTAGGTTGCGTATTTCCAAAGGAGTAAGAAGAGACAAAATTTGCAATCCATTCAAAGTTGTCAAAGTTGTCATCAAGTCTTGGAGAACCTTGGAGAAGATCTACAAGCTACAATTCAAGGATTCGGATCTAGAAATCACTCGGGAAGGACAAAGTAGAAAAAGAAGATTATTATTAGATTTTGATGTTGTAGAAAATCCCAACTAGACTGATTTTCCACTTCTAGTGAATCAATCCTAGTTCCAGTGAATTTTTAGGACTTTGCAGATTCATATACCCATTTGGTAGAAACCTATTCCTGCTAAGTTTTTTAGAAATAGGATTGATTCACCTAGCTTGGCTAATGAGTCCTAGTCATCAGTAAAAGTAGAATTTCTAGTCATTTAGACCTTCGTCCAGTCATCTCTAGTTTACCAGGTGCACACCTTTTTGTCTTCAATTTTCTATTTCATTTCATTCACTTTTCTAGGTCATTTAGTGTTAGTTTGAATTCAATTATGGTTTGGTATTGCATCTTGCATTTCATTATCTTTTCCAAGTTTAAACTTGGTGGTGAACCCCTCATAAGATCATATTCATCCGCCTAGAACAACCCTCTCGCAAGATCTCTTTCACTTTTGCATTGAGATATCAAGGTTTTGTTCTTGAGTGAAAGTTAGTGAAAATTTCCCTTTTAGGTCCTAAACCCTAAAGGTGGGAAAGCAACCAATTTTCCTCCTTTAATTTTGGTGAACTTGCATTAAGAAGATTTCATTTTCTGATTTGGAGTGCATTATCATTCTAGATTTAGCTTGCATTAAAATTGCATTAGGAATTGCATTGGTTAACTTGTATTCTTGGGTTTCAAATTTTTCATTAGTGAAAGCTTATTTAGCTTACATTTTTTCATCTAATTTTATTGAAAATCATTCAAAATATGCATTTGCAGATCTTCGAAAAACTTAGAAAACATAAAAAGCATAAAATTCAATTTTATTTTTTTTTTAAATTAAAAAAAAATCATCATTGGGACTCATTCGCCACCTTGGGCGAATCTATCCATTTTCATATTTTGCATTGCATTTTCTAGCATTTACAATTTATTTTTTAAGTTTCTGTTTGTTGTTATTGCCTTTCTCTTTTAGTTTTCAAAATTTTCATTTTAAACATTTCATTGTTCTTAGCTTACATTGCATTTGCATTCACCTTTCCTTTAGTATCCCTTGTATGAGTATTTGGTGTCCTATTGCTAATACTATAGTGAGACCAAGTTCAAGACTCATGTCATCCCATGATAGCACAATCGTTGTGGATATTGGGTTATGTAGCTCTTTCACTCATAGTATTGACACTAGTACACTAGGTATGGACAACACCCTTATCAAATCTTTTCCTTCAAGTAATATGCAAGTTAAAAAGAGGAATGATAGTGTCCTTCAAGAAAACATAATTTAAATACATGAGGACCTAGCTAACTTACAACATCAAGTGCAAAATGACAACATTACAATTCTACTTCCATCCCTACTATAAACAACATTCACTAGATGCTTGAAAGTGAAAATGGGCTTGACCTTGTGAAAAACATATTTCAAATCTTTGGAAAAAAAACTCACCCCAACCACTAGTTGTCCTTTACCAACATGAAATGTTACAAGCCAAGGAGGAACTCAAATTCCTCCTCCGAAAACAATTGCCTCAATACCTACCTATACCAATCCTCAAGTCACAACAACAATGCAACAAGTTAGTAATGTGATTCCTTCCTTGGGTATTCCTGCTAGCATCCCTAGCTAGTTCATATGTGGCATCACATGTTATATAGATCCTACCACTTTACCACCTATAAGCATTCCATTAACTTGTTCCTCGAACAAATACACCACTTCACCACTCTCACTTCCATCTCATAGCACAAGTAATGTCCCTCTCATTAATCAACTCTTCCAAACCATTTCATCCCTTCAAAAGAAAGTTACCACCATCAATCAAAATCAAAATAGTCCACCTACATATTATGCCAAAAGCAGTCCATTTTCCTTGGATATATTATGAACACCAATAACATAAGGTGTAGAGGTGCCTAGATTTAAGAAATACAGCGGAAATGGAGATCCTTCTAACCATGTTAATGCCTACACTGCTATATGTAGTGACTTTTTCCTTAATGATAAACTTTTGGCTAAGCTTTTTCCTAGATCATTGAAAGATACTACCTGGGAATTGTTCTCTTCTTAATCAAATAACTCAATTCGTTTATTTAATGAAATTGTTGAGGCATTTGTAACCATTTCCAAGTGCATATGACTCCTAAGATTACCTTGGCTGATTTGATGAGATGTAAGCAAAAAAAAGAAAAGATCACTAACTTTATTTCATGCTATCAATCACTTTATTCCCAAATTGATGTCAAGGTACTTGAACCTGACCTTCAAAACATGTTCATAAAATATTTGCAAAGAAAGATTCAAGACAAGCTCACCATGATGAAATTCCCATCCTTTATGCACTTTTTTACTTCCCTCCGTGATTATCAAAATTTGGTTAGTAGTAGAGATACAAAGTCCACTTCTATCTGAATTGAGAATTATGAACCTACAAACCAAAACAATTCCCAACCATTTAGAAAAAAAAACAAAGGATTCCTTCAATTCATTCCCCATCAACAACCAACTCAGAATACCAATAGCCAAGTATTTTTTGTTAAGCCATGATTCCCTTTAGCTATGGGGACCCGAAAAGACAATTCACTCCCTTACCTGGTACCCTTCATAACACAATGTACCAAATTTTAGACCAACAAATTATTACTTTTCCTCCCATCAAAAACACCTAATCCCAATAAGCCTTTACCCCCAAGCTTTAGATCAAATGCTTATTTCCATTACCACTGAAAAAATAGACATGACACAAAACATTACAAGCATCTTAAAGATCTTGTGCATGACCTCATTGATTCTAGTCATCTTTCTATTGGAGGTGTTAGTGATCAAGGATATAAGTCCATTGACCCTCCTAACCAAAACTTACAAATTTTCACCAACCCAATGCCAAAAAATAATATTTCACTTGTCAAAGCCAGTGAAACTACAAAGAATGATGTGATGAATGTTGATACAAATGATGATAACAATGATTCTATTCAAAATGATTCCATAAATAATGATCCTTTGGATGACATAGTAGGAGTGATAGACATCATTCCTCGTACAGGATGAACTAAGAATCCTCTTGAAATTTCTTTCTCCTCTAAGGATATACTTAAACATGCTCCTAATGGTCCTCTTTACATTGTTAGCTATATCTATGACAAGCCCACTAATGGGATACTCATAGATCCATCTTATGGAGAGAATGTGATCATTGAGGAATTTTTAACTTTGCATGAGCTCTATCAAGATTTATATGCTAAAACAAAAGCATGGATCAAGACACACAATGGTTTTTCTTGCCCTATGATGGGATAGATCACCATACCATTGAAAATAGGATTGAAAACATTATATGGCTCATTCTCCATCATCCCATAATTGGACCGGTTTCATGTGAAGCTAGGCTATCCATGGCTTTACTCCATGAAATCTATCCCTTCGATTGTGCATAAATGCTTAAATTTTCCATTTGAAAATGAAGTATTCACTTTCCACCCTAGTGGATTTAACCCATTGTCCTCTAAAGGTAGATTTTCCTTTGATTTCTTTTGGTCCAAGCCCATGGAGCCTATAAAACCATGAGAAGAATTATTTTTATTTTCCTATCAAAAGTTGAAGGAAAAGAAGATAGCAGAGCTATCCCTCTTAAACATGTCCCCATCCACCATTGAACTGACCATCCTAGATGAAACCATTCTTGAGCCTAAATAAATTCCAAAGAACCAAGACCAACCTAAGACAGAAACTTCACCTAGCTCCTACAAATGACCAAGAGACACTAAAAACAACCCTATCACACATCCTAGAATAAAACAAGTTTACAAAGTCAAAGAGAAAGTGGTCGAACAACCTCTTGAGGTTCCTTTCATTCCTCCCCTTTGAGAAGAAAATAAATTTATGGTTGATCAACCCACTTTTACACAAATGAAACTTGAAAATAAAACTAAAAGAAATAGAGGTGCTAGAGAGCATAGGTGTAGACGTTGTGCCCTTGCTTCTAGGTTACATGAAGAATTAAACAAAGAAAATCAAAACCCAAACTTGACTGAAGCAATGCATGATGACCCTAATCTTACCCTGAAACAAAAAAACCCACACAATAAACACAACAAGATTTGAACTCTTCCATGGAAATTATCATTCAACCTCCTGTTGTGGTCAACTTGGATGATGATGAGGCTGCTAAAATTGATGAAGAGGTGCATAATGAATTGAATACATTGTTTTCCTCTTCCATAAGCTTAGAAGACAAATATAACACAAAAAGTGTTGAGCCTAGTGCTACCCCTAGTTTGGCACTTTCTCTTTTCCCTTTGGCTAGTTTCCCACCTTCAATATACAATGAACATGATTGGGAGGCAGATGCCTTGCTCATAGGTTGACTTTCATGTGCCTTACTAGTCTTTTGCAGTTTTGCATTTTCATTTTCTTTTTTATGATTGCATGTGTGTAATGTGATCCCCCATGACGTTATATTTTATGTTCTCTCTCTCTCTCTTTGTGACATTCCTCTATATGTGCCTTCATTCTTCTCTATGTCATCAATATTTTATCTTTTTTATCTTTTTCTATTACGTGACTTAGCTCAATTTGGAAACATCTTACTTGGCATAGGGCTTTCATAGTTAGCTCTCATGTCTTCTTTATTGTTAGAATTTATCATTTTCTACTTTAAAGTGATTGATCACACCATGGTGTTTAGCAATTTCTTTAGAGTGGGGGCATACATTGTCATTACTCTTTTGCATTTTTCAGTTTCATGGTTCATGGTGTAGTTTTCTGACTTCATACAATGTGCTTTCGCTTTGTGAACAACATTGGGTGTGATGTATTTCATGAGTGTGATCTATCTTATTATATTAGATTCCTCTTAGTGGCTTGATGCAATGCACTTCATGCCCTAAGTTGCAAATATTTTATTCTTTGATTGGTCCTCTGTTGGAGACATTAGGAATAATGTTCCCTAAGTTAAGACTTGGCATGAACTAATAAAAAATCCTTTGAACATCCCTCATTGTTGCATTTGTATTTATATGTCCACCTTGCATACTACAACTTGCATGCCTATGGAGCCATCCTATTTGTTCATGAGCTCCAAGCATACAAAGTTTTGCTTGTCTCATGAAGCTCAAAAATCATTTTTGTGTGACTCCTTATTAATGTTATAAGGAGGTATAACTTTGGTATGATTTGAGTGGGAAGCCTGACCGAGGCATGAATTTCCCCATAGCCACTTGCATGTGTGTGTGAGTGCATACCGGCCATGAGTGTATGTTTCTCACCTTTTTGGACTTGTCACCCAGTAGACAACCTGAAGTTCCGTCACCTCAAAGTGAGTATGCATTTTTTATACAAATGACCTAGATCTGATCCACATTACGATGGAAAAATGGTTAATGCTTGATAAAAATCTCTTTTATCATTTACCTTTTTCTCTTTTTCATCTTTGATAGTGTATGATTGTGCCTTGTTGTTGCTCTCTATTTTTTTCATGTGTGTTCTTTTATGCCTATGCTGGTTTTTCATAGGATCTTGATCCTGGGGGCTTGATAGCCCCTCTTGATTGTTGTCATCCCATCCTATTAGCATTGGTGCATTTGAACCCCTCTTAATGTGTGTTTACCTACTTTAGTGTGAGTTTGAAACAAGTTCATCCTCTCACTAAAGTAGGGGCTAAATGTAGTGTCAAAAAATGTTATCGGGGACATTTTCACACTTGTTTGGACCCTCCTTGTGAAATTGGACTTCATGTTACCTTGATTTAGTGTTGAAATGCATGGTTCACACATTCACATTAGGTGTTGGGCCCTTGTGAACTAATGGATTTAAATTATACCTTGCTAAAGTGTTGTGAAGTGTTGTAACACATTTTCACACTTTTATAAGGTTCTAAACATAATAAATCCCTTTTTAATTAAAATAAAGATTAATCTTTCCTTATTTTGAAGTGTTGTAAAGTGTTTTAACATACTTTCACACTTTTCTAGTCTTGTCATTAATAATTCGGCTTTCTTATGCTTTAATTGGCCCTATTTTTCATCCAAAAGCCTCATTTAATGCATCATTTTGAGGATAATCCTGACACCAATCACTATCCAATCATAATTTGGGTGTTTCTGGCTTGTGTGGCCCAATTTTAGTGATCTAGGACTCATTCAATACCTTGAGCGAATGGGTCTCACCTAGATTTTTGGGTCCCAAACCAATTTTTACACCTTTCTAAGAACTTTTTATTTTTTGTCCCATACATTATGCTAGATGGGACTCATTCTCCATCTTGGGAAAATGAGTCCCCTATGGCCCAAAATTTAAATAAATTCAATTTTCTGGCTGTATTTTACTCTCCTAGATTTGATATCATCTTCTAGTGTTGTAATTTTAGGAATTCTTACATAATTAGTATAAATACAAGGTTCTTTCAATCATATTTTCATGTAGCAATATAATAAGAAATCAAGTGTTCACAAGCATTCACAAGAACATTTAAGTGTCTTCCAGAGTAGATTTTTAATAATTTTATAGCAGCATTCAAGCATAAATCATCATGTCAAGGATTTCATGCATCATGTTTTTTTAGAGCTAATAATTGTGGTGCAAGGTTTTTTTATTCAAGCAAGTGTTTCATTCAAGATTATTATCATTCAAGAAACAATCAAAGGCTACATCCATTGCAACCATTACAAGAATATTTACAACAACTTATTGCTATGATTTGGTGAGTTGCAATATTGTTATTTTTTCATTCATCATTCTCCATTCTTATTTGATTTCATTTGAAGGATTTATTTCCAACAAGGGGTTTGACCAAGGAAAACCCATATCACTAGCCCCACAACATTTTCCCCTCTCCTTTGTGTGTGATTTATAGGTCTAGGTTGTATATTTCCTAAGGAGAAAGATTGGAGAAAAGTTGCAAATCATTCAAAGTTATCAAAGTTGTCATCAAGCCTTGGAGAACCTTAGAGAAGACCTATAGGTTGCAATTTGGGGATTCAAATCTAGAAATCACCCGAGAAGGAAAGAGTAGAAAGAGAAGAATAGGAACAACTTTTGAAGTTGTAGAAAAGCCCAACTAGACTGATTCACCAAATTTGACGAATGAGTTTGAGTTCCAATCAATTTTTAGGACTTCATAGATTCAGATACCCTTTTGGAAGAAACATGTTCCTGTAAAGTTTTCCAAAAACAAGATTGATTCACCCAGCTTGGCGAATGAGTCCCAGTCAGCAGTAAAAGTAGAATTTCCAATCATCTAGACCTTGATTTAGTCATCTCCAATTTACCAGGTGAACACCTTCTTGTTTTCATTTTTCTATTTCATTTCATTCACTTAAATTCTAGGTCATTTACTGTTAGTTTGCATTCAATTAGGGTTTGGTATTACATCTTTCATTTAATTATATTTTCCAAGTTTAAACTTGGTGGTGAACCCCTCATTAGATCATATTGATCCCCTAGAACAACCCTCTTGCAACATCTCTTTCAATTTTGCATTGAGATCTCAAGGATTTGGTCTGAGTAAAAGTTAGTGAAAATTTCCCTTTCCTAAACCCTAAAGGTGGGATAGCAACCAATTTTCCACCTTTCACTTACTCAACCAAGAAACCAACTTTCTTTCAAGAAAGAAAGAACCTCCACTTGTACTTCTTTTATCATCTATACAACTTGACCCTTCTGCATTTGTATATACACTCAAAGAGAAATCGGTATCCTTAAGATTCCATAATCCAAATTCTGGAGTACCCTTCAGGTATATAAATATCCTTTTTACTACTACAACATGTGACTCTTTGTGATCTTTATGAAATCTTGCCACAAGACACATTGCATGCATGATATCTGGTGTAATAGCAGTTAGGTATATAAGTCCACAAACCATTGATCTATACTTGGTTTGATCAACTTTAGGAGATTTATCATTTTTTATCAACTTACAAATAGTAACCATAGGAGTACACATTGGTTTAGAATCATGCATTCCTAAATTCATCAATATTTCCTTTACATACTTTGACCAAGAAATGAAAATACCTTTTCCTGACCGATTGATCTCTATAATGCAAGGAAGAAATTCATCTCCCCACACATTGACATCTCAAACTATTTTGCAACTCATTTGCAAACTTCTTGCACATGCCTTCATTTACTCCAAATATTATTTCATCAACATACACTATGACAATTAAGATTTGTTCTCCTTAAAACTTGAAGTAAAATTTTCTATTTGCAACACCTTTTATGAATCCTTTGCTACAAGCTCTTATCCAACCTTGCATACCAACCTATAGGAGTATTTTTGAGTCCTATAGTGTAGAAAATGTATCCCTTTACATTTTCACACTTTTTTGGGCCCTTCCTACTAAAATTGGGCTTCTTTATGTCTTATTTGGTCTTATTTTGCATCCACAAGCCTTATTAAATGCAATTTTCTAAGGACAATCTTAACACTTATTAAATGACCAATCATAATTTAATGATTTTGGATCATGTGTCCTAGATTTTGTGATCTGGAACTCATATGACACCTTGGATGTATGGGTCCCACCTAGGTTTCAGGGCCTAATCTTGAATATAGCATTGAATTTAAAATTTCTTGAAATTTGTGTCCCAAGCTTAGGCTATTGGGACTCATATTCCCCAACTAGCATATGAGTCTTGCTTTAGCTTTGACCTATTTTGAATTCAATTCTTGGAAGGATTTTATTATGCTAGATTTGATGTTGGCTTGTAGTGTTGTGATTTCAGGAAATTTAGCATTATAAACAAGTATAAATATAAGGTTATTTCACATATTTTCTCCTAGAAGTTTTATGCAAGGATTCCTATTGCAAGTTTCTGACACAAATAGCATTCAAGAGCATTAAAGAGTTGATTATCAAGCATTTGGAGCATCAATTCAAGAATCAAACATCATGTTGAAGTCTTCATTCATCATGTGTGTTTTTTAGCTAACATTTGTGATCTAGGTTTTCATGATTCAAAAAGGCATTGAAGTCAAGATTCATAAAGTTCAATCAAGAGTCGAGATCCACACTCATGCTAGTCATTTCACATAAATTTGTAGCCTTTGTTACAAGGGTTTGGTGAGTTACACCATTTCATATTATGCATTAATCATTCCTTCATGCTATTTCATTTCATTTCAAGGTTTGATTAGAAAAATAAGGTTTGACAAAGGAAAATTCCTATCCACTAATAAATCAACACTTTTCCCTCTACATGTGTGATTGCATATCTAGGTGATTTGGAACTTGAAGAGCCTTTGAAGACAAAGTTTCAAGATTGAAGAAAGTTGTCAATTTTTTTGAGAAGTTGTAATCTTCACAGAAAGTCACCGATAGGACAAAATTCAAATTTTTAGACTCAGAGATCAAACAAGAGAGAAGCTACATAAGATCACTAGAGGATACATAATTTTCAACAAAACCCTAATACTAGGACTAAATCACTACCTTGGGCATATGAGTCCTAGTATACCACTTTTTAGTAGATTTTTGTAGATCCTAGTTTGCTAATAGTAGATTCAAAACATAGCCTGAAACCCTAAATTGGGACTAAATCACCCAGTCTAGTGTATGAGTCCTAGTACACATAAAAATTCAAAATTTCAATATTACAAACCTTGTTTTGGGAATTTTGAGTCTTTGAGGTACTTCTTTGTTTAGCCTTAGTTTGTTATTCTAATTTTTTAGTTTCATTTTCTATGCCATATATCTAGATTTGCATATTGCTTTCATTTCGTTTCTTCCTAAGAATTTTCTTAGTTGTGAACCTTGTTTTCTCATAATCACACCTAATGAATCCTCTCTCACCAAAATTGTTTCCTCAATTGAGTACACTTGGTTGAGGGATCTTTAGGGTTTCCTTTAATGAAATAGAGTGAAATAGGAGAAAAAAACCTAATTGCTCCATCTCCTAAAAGGTGGAGAACCCTTTATTTATGATTTGGAGTGCATAAAAGTTCTAGATATATCTTACATTAAATTTGCATTAGATCTTGCAGTACTTAATTTTCATTTAGGGCTTCTAAACTTCGCATTAGTGAAAAGTGCATATAGGTTGCATTTTTACATCTAAAATCATTCAATTTCATTGAAATTTTTGCAATTACAAATAATCAGGTCAACATACAATTTAGAAACTTTATAATCAACTCAAAATTTGTTGAATTTGGTGCAAAACACCTAATTTGGGACTCATTCACTCCTCTAGGTGGTTTAGTCCCTATATAGGTTGCTTTTCTTAATTTATGGGAATTATGTGTTGGCTATTTTTCACTTTTTGAACTTGTCAAAAACCCTAATTGGGACTCATATTCCCCTCTAGGTTATTTAGTCCCATTTGAGGTCTTAATCTACATTTTACAACATTAAAACCTTCATTTATGTGTTTCTATTTGTTGTTGTTAGATCTCTCTTTCAATTTGTTGAGTTTCTATTTCATTCATTTCATTAGATTGAGCTTAGGTTGGTTTCATTTCAACTATATTTGTAAACATAAGAGTTGGAATTAAAGCATATCAATTATCATGTGTTTATTCCTTTTATCTTGCATTCATTGATTATCCCTTGCATGAGATTTACAACTTGGTGTCCTATTGCTAATACTATAGTGGGACATTGTTTGAGACTCATGTCATCTTGTGATAATACACTAATCGTGGATCTTGAGTTATCTATATCTTTCACTCATAGTGTTGACATTGGGTCACTAGGTATGGACCATACGCTTAATAACTCTTTACCATCAAGTAGCATTGCAAGTGTTGAAACAATGACTGCTAGTGTTCCTTAGAAAAACATAATCCAAATCCATGAAAAATTAGCAAACCTACAACATCAAGTGAGTATTGAAAAAATTTCCAACATGACTATTCCTACCATAGATAACATACAATGCATGATTGAAAGTGAACAAGGAATAGAACTTGTGTGTATCCTAGCTCAGATTTTTGGCAAAGATCTTTCCTCAATGACTAGTTGTGCTCAACCTTCGAACAATTTCTAAAGTGAAGGAGGAAAAAAAATTCCTCCTCCTACAACCATTTCTTCTATTCCTACCTATACCAACCCTTAAGTTACCACAATGATGCAACCTACTAGTAATGTCATTCCTACCTAGGGTATTTCCACTAGCAATCCAAGTATCTTGTGGCATCTAACATCATATCTCCTACCACCTTACCTACCATAAGTGTTCCATTCACTTCCCCCTTATACACATATACACCTCCACCATATTCACCTCCATTTCAAAATATCACCAATGACACCATCCTTAATCAACTTTTGTAAAAATGTTTCATCCCTTCAAAGAAAAATTTCCACCATAAACCAAAATCAAAATGGCCAACCATCATACTATGTCAAAGCAAATCCCATATCCTTTGAGATATTAAGAATGCCAATGCCACAAGGTATAGCAATTCCTAGGTTTGAGAAATATGGAGGAAAAAGACATCCTTCTAGCCATGCTTTTGCTTATACTACCATATGTAGTGATTTTATCCTTGAAGAAAATCTCTTGGCTAATATATTCCCTAGGTCCTTGAAAGATACTGCTTTAGAATGGTTTTCCTTATTACTGAATAATACAATTCGTTAATTCAATGAACTTGTTGAGGCCATTATTAACCATTTCCAAGTGCACATGACTCCTAAGATGACATTAGCTGATTTGGTGAGATGTAAGCAAAAGGATGATGAAAAGATTATTAACTTCATTTCACGCTACCAATTGCTTTATTCCCAAATCAACATAAATATTCCTGATCCTCACCTTCAATGAATGTTCATCAAGAACTTACAAACAAAGATACAAGATAAGCTTGACATGATGAAATTTCCTTCCTTTGTACACTTGTGTACCACCCTTCATGATTACCCAAACTCGGTTAGTAGTCATGAAACAAAATCCAACTCTATCCTTCTTGAAAAGTTCAAATCCACAAATCAAAATAATTATCAACCTTTTAGGAAACAAAATAATGCTTTCTTCAACTAAATCCCCCTCAACCAACTTAACATGTTGATACCCAAGTGGATACTATAAATAAGAAAAACCCTTTTACATTTGGGGATCTAAAAAGACAATTTACTCCCCTACCTCTGAAATTTAGATCAAATTAGTATTATCATTATCATCGACAAAATGGACATGATACTGAACATTGTAAGTGTCATAAAAATATTGTGCAAGACCTCATTCATTCTAATTGACTTAAAATTAGAGGTGTGAATGATCAAGGTAATAGGTCTTTTGCTCCTACCAACCAAAACTTGCAAACATTTACCAACCCCATGCCAAATGATAATATTTCATTTGTCAAAGCTAGTGAAACTAAGAAGAACAATGTGATGAATGTTGACAAGGATGATGACATGGATAATAATGAATAAGGTTCTATGGATACTATGGATGGATTGATAGAAAATCAACCTTGAAAGGACTGAAATAAAAAACCTCTTTATATTGCTTTCTCATCACAAGATATAATGAGAAAAGCACCTGATGGTCCTCTTTACATAGCCGGTTGAATCAATGACAATCCCATTAATGGAACATTAATTGATCTCATTTGTGGAGAGAATGTGATCACTAAAGAATTTTTCTTTGTGCATGAATTCTCTCAAGAAACATATGACAAACTGAAAGCATGGATAAAAAACATAATTTTCTTGCCTTGCGATGGGACCAATCACCCTTCCTCCAAGAGTTGGACTGAAACAATTATATGTCTCATTCTCCATCATCTTGACATTGGATCAATTATTTGTGAAGATTGGTTATCCATGGCTATGCTCCATCGAAGTTATCCCGTTGGTATTATATATATGTTTAAAGTTTCCCTTTGACAATTAAATCTTTACTATAAATCATAGTGGTTTTAATCCCGTGTCTTCTTGTGGGAATTTTTCATTTGATTTATTTTGACCTAAGCTTATTGAACCTATTAAACCTCATGAAAATTTATTTTTCAAAATCCTATAAAAACTTTAAGGTAAAACACATAGTAGAATTATCACTTTGAAAAATGTCTCAACCCATGATTGAGCCTCCTATCCTTGAAGAAACCATGACAAAACCAAAAACCATTTCAAATAACCAAGACCAATCTAAGAAAAATACTTTACCTATCTCATACAAATGACCAAGAGATAACCAAACAATTCCCACTGTGCCTCCTAAGATAAAATAAATTTAAAAAGCTAAAGAGAAAGTGGTTGAACAACCTCCCATGGTTTGTTCTATTCCTCTAAGGGAAGAAAAAAACCTATGGTTGATAAACCCACTCCTACAAAAACACAAATTAAAAATCATACAAAAAGAAATAGAAATTCTAGAGAGTGTAGGCATACATGTCGTGCTATTGATCAAAGGTTAAACAAAGAGAACAACAAAGAAAATCAACATCCAAACTCAACTAAAGAAATAAACAAGGATTCTCCCTCTTTTCCATAAAAATAAGATGCTATATCACAATCACAATCGAGACTAACACCTCCTTTGGAAATTATTATTGACCTCTTGTTGTGATTAACTTAGATGATGATGAGATTCTGAAAATTGATGTGGAAGTGCATAATGAGTTGAATACATTATTTTTCTCTTCTTTGAGCTTAAATGGAAATTCTCCTAAGAAGAGTGTTGAACTTGGTGATACTCCTAGTACAACACTTGTTGTTGTCCCTTTGGCTAATTGTCTTCCTTTTGTATAGGATGAACAAGATTGGGATGTAGATGACCTATTGTAGGTTGAATCACATGTGCCTTACTAGTCTTTCCTTTATTTTCATTTTCATGTTATGTGTGTGATTGCATGTGCATAATGTGATCTCCCTATATTGTTCTATTTGTTGTATCTCTCTCTTTGTGATATTCCTCTATTTGTATCTACATTCTTCTATATGTCATAAACATTTTATCTTATCTTTGTCTTGTGTTTTCCTTTTCGAGATGACGTAAGGTGTCAAGACATTTAGGTTTCTTCCATGTTGACCAAAAATATTTTCTTTTATCTTTTCTTTGTCTTGTATTTTCCTTTTAGGGATGACGCAAGGCATCAAGACATTTAGGTCTCTTCCATGTTGACCCAAAAGCTTTTTCTTTAGTCATTTCTTTGTCTTGTGCTTTACTTTTGGGGATGATGAAAGGCATCGAGACATTTAGGTGTCTTCCATGTTGAACCAAAAGGTTTTTTCTTTTTTTTGTCCTCTCTTTATGTCATTCTTCATGTTTCATGAGTATTTAGGGAATGATAAGGATTTTGAGCTCTCTAATGTAACATTGTAGTAAAGAAATATTGACCCCAAATTTGTGGATCCCCTATGTGTTATTTTGGGATTTCATTGTGGGGGAAACCCCTTTTCATGATGTAGCTTCTTTTGGAAACATATGACTTGGAATAGGGCTTTCCAAATAAGATCTCATGTCCTCTTTTATCATTTTCTACTTTAAAGTAATTGATCACAAAATTGTGTTTAGAAATTTATTTAAAGTGGGGGCATACATTATCATTATTCTTTTTCATTTAAATTACAACTCATGTTTCATTATGTGGTCTTCTAACTTCATGTGATGCATTTTTCTCTTTGTGGTGACATTTGGTGTAATGTCTTTCAAAAGCATGATGTATTTGAGCATATCATATTCCTCTTAGTGGCTTGATGTGACACACTACATCCCCTAAGTTGTGAATCTTCTATTCTTTGATTAGTCATCTCTTGGAGACAATAGGCATGATATTCCATAAGTTAAGACCTCACATGAACTAAGAAAAAACCCTTTGAACTTACCTTACACTATTTCAAATTTATAATAACTATTATATGGCCACCTTGCATAACACACTTTGCTTGCTTGTTGAGCCATCATGTCTATTCATGAGTGTTAACATATGCAGTTTTGCTTGCTTGATGAATCCTAATGTTCATGTTCTGTGGAACTTTATCAAAGTTATTAGGAGGTATGGCTTTGGTATGATTAGTGTATGGGAGTTGAACTTAGGCATGGATTTCCCATAGCCACTTTCTTGCGTGTGTGAGCACATAACGACCACATGCATATGTGTCTCACCTCTCTAGGGGCTCACCTAGTGGACAACCTTAGGTTCCACTAGCCCTTGTGATTTTGCATTTGGTTTGCATAGTGGGCATTGTGTTTTGCTTGTAAATTTTTTGGACAAACAACTTATATTGATCCACATCATGTTGGAATAATTTTCGAGGCTTGATCCACCATTTCTTTCTATTTCTTTTTTCTTTATGTCTTTGGCAGTGTATGCTTGTATCTTATTGGTGCTTCATACATCATTCACATGCCTGTTATTTTGTGCTTATGTTGGTTTTCCATCAGATCTTGATCCCAAGGTTTGATTATCCCTCTTGATCATTATTGTCCTATCTCACTATCATTAGAACACTTTGACCCCTCTTGATGCAAGTTTGTCTACTTTAGTGTGAGTTTGACTCAAGTTAATCCTCCCACTAAAGTGGAGGCTAAATATAGTGTAGAAAAATGTATCCCTTTACATGTTCACACTTGTTTAGGCCCTCCCTACTAAAATTTGGATTCTTTATGCCTTATTTGGTCCTATTTTTCATCCACAAGCCTTACTAAATGCATTTTTTTAGAGGATGATCCCAAAACTTATCAAATGACCAATCATAATTTAATGATTTCAGGTTGTGTCCTAGATTTAGTGATCTAGGACTCATACACCACCTTGGATGTATGGGACCCACCTAGGTTTTAGGGCCTAATCCTAAATATGGAATTTAACTTAACATTTCTTAAAATTTGTGTCCCAAGATTAGGCTACTCGGACTCATATGCCCCAACTGGAATATGAGTCCTACTTTATCTTGGACCTATTTTTAATTCAATTCTTGGAAATATTTTATTCTCTTAGATTTGATGTCAGCTTGTAGTGTTGTGGTTTTAGGAACTTGGGCATAAACAAGTATAAATACAAGGCTACTTCATATTTTTTCTCCTAGAAGTTTTATGCAAGCATTCCTACTGCAAGTTTATGACATCAAGAGAATTAAAAATGAAAGAGCATTCAAGATTTGATTATCAAGTATTTGGAGCATCAATTTGAGAATCAAGAATCATGTCAAAGTATTCATATATCATGTGTCTTTATGAGATATTTGTGATGTAGGTTTTCATGATTCAAGCAAGCATTCAAGTCAAGATTCATAACTTCAATCAACAGTCAAGATCCACATTCATGGTAGCCATTTCACAAAAATTTATAGGCTCTTTTATAAGGGTTTGGTGAGTTGCAACATTGCATATTATTAATTCATCATTCCTTCATGTCATTTCACTTCATTTCAAGGTTTGATTATTGAAACATGATTTGACTGAGGCAAACCCATATCCACTAACAAATAAAAAAATTTCCTCTACATGTGTGATTGCAGATCTAGATGATTTGGAGCTTGAAGATCCTTAAATGAAAAAGTTGCAAGATTGAAGAAAGTTGTCAAAGTTGTCAAGAATTTTTCATCTTCATTCAAAGTAACCCATGGGATAGAAGTCAAAATTTTAGACTCAGAGATTAGATAGGAGAGAAACTATAAAAGGTCACTAGAGCATACCAAAGTTTCAACAAAACCCTAATACTGGGACTAAATTGCTACCTTAGGCGTATGAGTCCTAGTACACCATATTTTAGTAGATTTATATGGATCCAAGTTTGCCAATAGTAGATTTTAGACTCATCCTGAAACCCTAAACTGGGACTAAATCACCTAGTTTGGTGTACACAAGTCCTATTACACATGAAAATTTGAAATTTCATGATTGTAGACCTTGTTTTCAGAATCTTCAATCTTCTAGGTAATTATCTATTTTGCCTTAGTTTGTTATTCTAATTTTTAGTTTCATTTTCTAGGCCGCATAGCTAGGTTTTCATATTTCTTTCATTTCCTTTCTTTCTAAGAATTTTCTTAGTGGTGAGCCTCCTTTTCTTGTAATCACACCTAAGGAAACCTATCTCACCAAAATCCTTCCCTCAATTGGGTTCACTTGGTTGAGGGATCTTTAGGGTTTCCTTTAATGAACTCGAGTGAAATAGGAGAATGAACCCTAATTGCTCCATCTCTTAATAGGTGGAGCACCCTATTTCTTTTGGTTTAAGTCCACACAATGTGCCCTTTAACCTATAGACCATATCAACACCATCTGATAATTGAAAACTTCTCATTTTTTCAATTTACAGCTCTTCTTCTAACTCACCATTCAAGAATGGAGACTTCACATCCATTTGATATACCTTGAAGTCTTTATGAGTTGAAAAATCCAAAAAATATATAATGGCTTGCATCATTTTCATTGGAGAAAAAGTCTCTTCAAAATCTATTCTTTCCACCTGTGAGTATCTCTTACACACAAGTCTAGCCTTATTTTTGACAACTTTTCCATCCTCATTCCACTTGTTCATAAAAACAAACTTAGTTCCTATAAAATTCTTCTTTTCTTGTCTTAAGACCAATTCCAAAGTCTGATTCTTCTCGATCTGTTCCAACTATTATTTCATAGCCTTGATCCAAGTCTCATCTTTGCATACCTTAGTTATAGTTTTAGGTTCTACCTCTGAAAGTAGATAAAAGTTTACTTGTTTGACTATCATAGCAACATTTCTTCTTGTCAACATACCTTTTCTCTTATCTCAAATTATTTTACTTTTAGAATTATTCTTCTCGCATACTTAGGAATCTTGGGTATGTGTAGGATCATGATGGGCCAAAAACTGGCGATATGATGGGTATGTGTAGGTTATGTGGCTAACAACTTTTTTTTACCCAAAATTGATGAAACGAAAAGGGTTTTTAAAGGATATTCTCAAATTTCCACCAATATAAATTATGCTTTACTTTGACTTTAATAAATAATTATTATTTATCTCCTATTTGAATTACAACTAAAGTCTTCATTGACAGGATTACTGAAAAACATATATAGCTTTCAAACAGTATCACATTTTTTGAACCCAAAACATGTGTCACACTCTATGCTTCACATACTATAGGATTAAAACAAAAAAAATGAATTTCATGAATTTTTTACCAAGTTAAGGTGGTTATATATAATTTTTTTTATATTTTTAAAAGTTGTAATAAAAAATTCATAATTATTAATATATTTTTAAAATTAAAAAAAGAAAATGCACAGAAAGGTGAATCAGGGCATGAAGTTCAGGCCAAAAGGAAAACACTAGACTAGAAAAGAATGGGTTAGAAAGAAGCCCTATCCAGAAACTAGTTTCCCAGCTATATGAGCAAATGCCATCCCCATCAATAGGGGAGCGAATGGCAGATACACAAACAACCAAAAAGGAAACCAACATCCTCCCGAACAGGGAATCCTTGGAAAGAATGGGCATTTTTGGTATAACAAATCTGATAAAGGGAGACCTTAGTGAAGGAGGAGACAAAGAAAAGGTGCACGCTAGTTTTGATCCTAGATAGAGCCTTTGCGGACCTAGCAAATTGGCTCAAAGACATGGCCTTTTTTGTTAAATGGAATGAAAAAAATCCAGATATGGGAAAAATAAAGGATTGGTGGAAGAACGCCTTTAGAGACTGGGTAAGCATTAAGGACCTGTTGAACAAATTTCTAATGATTGAATGCAGCACTAAGGAATTAAAATAAAAAATACTATATGGAGAACCAATGTTTTTCAGCGGAGAGGCCTTCTTGTTTATAGATTGGATGCCACACTTTAACCCTCTCCATTTTTCAGTTTAAATTGAGGCTTGTCTAGATAACTCTTGACAATATGCCTACCAAATATTAGACCTTTGATGCCCTAATCACCATGGGTGAAGTGCTTGGGACTATAATAGGAATAGATGAGAATTTCTTGAATGAAGTCAAAGGTGCAAAACCAAGAGTTCTGATAGATCTGTCTTTCAAATACAACAAAGTGGATAACTTGGAAGTCTTATCAAAGAATGGTGTATGGATACAAAGTGTGTCAATGGTTAGATTTCCATTTGAAGGAAAAGGCCTCTATTAAAAGGTCGGTCCCGCCTACCAAAAACTCTTGAATCTAGGGGTAGGCCCTAAAAACGATCGGGACATCATGTAAAATACACATGCAAACAAGAAAAAATAAAAAATGGGAGGATCAGATGTTTCCATAGCATTCCCCTCTAAGAAGAGGAAGATGATTTGTGGGTTTGAGGTCTCCACACTTGGGTCTTCCTCGACATTTGGATTTTTACAAAAATAGAACCTTGAAGAAATGAGGCTGGGAAAGTCAGAGATAAATTGTCAGCCAGTGCTTCCAAGTGCCCTAAATCTTATGCACCGTGTTGAGAGTGGTGTCTTCCAGGTCTTTGAAGGCTTAGAGTGGATACCCCAGTAGGAGTCAGCTTCGATTGATAGGAGTTTGGTTAGTAATCAGGAGAATTAGGTGGTTATAGAAAAATTAGTTAAGGAAACATAAGCGCTCTATAAAGAAATTTAGGAGCAACTCAAGTTGCTAGAGGTGGATAGTTAGCACACACAGACTCCCTGCAAACCAAAACAACCAACCTTTAATCGAAAGAAGCAACCTATCTCCAGTCCATTGAAAAATCAAAATGTTGGCAGAGTGGAATGTCCAAAAGGCTTAGAAGAGGGGGAGATTCCTATGGAAAGAGATTCTCAAGCTGAAATTGAGCTTTTCAATGAAGGTTTTGGGCTTCCCACATCACCCACCCAAGTAAGTGAGGAGGATAGAAGAGAGAAGTTGGATTTAATCCAAAATATTCTTGATCTAAGAGCTCAGGATGCTTTGGGTGGAAATGAGTAACTAACTTCTAGAATCACAAAAGACTCTGAGGAACATCCTCTTCCAAGTACTGATCAACAAAAAAAATGAGATTGGTAGCTTTGGGTTAGTCACCTCTAACTATCTAGGATTGATTTTGGATCAACAAGTGGAGAAAGAGGATTTAATCCAAAAGATGATGGAATTAGATGCTTTAGAGCTGGAGGAAAATGAGTCACGATTTGGATGCCAGGTGGAAGAAAGGGAAATTAAAGAAATCCCTGATCAACATAATCTGGGAATTTTACAAAATGTCCCAAATAAGTCAAAACAAGCCTGTGGAAAATCCCCAGGAAGTAGAAGAGGGAGGAAATCAATGGAAAATCTTATCAGCTTGGCTGGTTTAGCAGAAGGTCAAGTGAAAATCATAGAAATTCTGAAGGCTAGGAAGGGAGGCCCCCTTCCCCAGGCACCATGATTCTAACATGGAATGTTAGGGGCCTCAACGCCCTTAACAAAAAATGCTTGGTGAAGTGTAGGATACAAAAAATAAAGACGAGTATTTTCCTATTACAAGAAACTAAATTGAACATAGAGGACCTTGACTCATTTAACAAGAAGCTAGGTGGTTGGAGCATGGTTGGAATACAAGTGAGTGGTGCTTTAGGTGGGCTTGCAATTTTGTGGGATAGCAGGAAGGTGATCTTTGAGGCAATGGCTAGTAACTAAAAATGGATAGAAGGAAGGATCTAGTTCTTTACTCCTCATATGAGGATACAACTCATTAATTTCTATGGTCTATCCCTGACAAAGAAGAAAAGGAAAGTTTGGGATGAAATTGAAACCCTGTTGAATGGATCAAAGGTGGAGCACACAATTATCGAGGGAGACTTCAATGCCATCCTTCACTCAATAGACAAGAGGGGGGGCTTATAGAGAGCTTCTCCTTCCTAGGTCGACTTCAAGAGCTAGGTCACCAAAAACAACTTGATAGAGTTTGAAACAAGGGAGGGGGTTTTCACCTAGAATAATAAGCGTATGGGATCCACTCAAATTGTAAAAAATCTTGACTGATTCTTTCTTCATGGAGATCTTTCATCAATTCAGGCAGACATCAAAGCCACTTTGATCCCCTATTTTGGATCAAATCACTTTCCTATCCTCCTAAAATTTTGCAAGGATGATAAACTAGCAAGGAGCTGCTTTAAGTTAAAAAACTTGTGGATGAAGGACACTAATTTTTTTAGCTAAGTTGAATCCTAGTGGAAAGCTGATTAGTTTGAGGGCTCCAAACTCTTTTGCTTTATATCTAAGTTGAAAGCTTTAAAAAAGTACTTATTAATATGGAACAAAGAATAGTTCAAGAAAATTTTTGCTGAGAAAGTTGATATGGAAGCTAAGTTGTTGGCTCATAATGAACGATTCATTCATGACGGGATGGATCAAGAGAGTTATTGCAAGGAGAAGATTTTGATGGAAAGATATGAAGACATTATAGCAAAAGAAGATATTTTTTGGAGACAAAAATCAAGAGAAATTTGGCTAGTCGATGGTGACAAAAACACTAAATTCTTTCATAGCATAGTTAAATACAAGAGGATTTCCAACATGATAAGGGGCATCAAAAGAGTTGATAGATCAAGTGAAGAGGATCTGGTCAAGATTGGAGAGAGTGCAGTCTCCTTCTTCAAGAATGTTTTGAACACCTTGGTTGGTTCATGCCTAACTAGTCAAAATCAGTTGTTTAAAAACATCCCAAAGTTGATAATGGCAGAGAAAAACAAAATTCTAAATGCAAAATTCACCAAAGAGGAGGTGGAAAGAGCTATAAAAGAGTTTCATCTTGAAAAGGCCCCAGGCCTGGATGGATTCCTGACAATTTTTTTTCAAAAATGTTGGCATATTCTGGGAGATGACCTGATACAGGCTATGGAGGCAACAAGAAACTCAGGAGTATTGCTCAGAGAAGTGAATAGCACCTTTATCGTTCTCATCCTAAAGAAAGAAAATGCAGAAGAATGGGATGAGTTCCGCCCATCTCTTTGTGTAACAAATTATACAAAATCATGTCAAAAGTGATGGAAAATAGACTTAAATCAGTCCTTCCCACAATTATATCTAAGGAGAAAATAGGTTTTGTGCTAGGAAGATCCATATTGGATGGAGTAATAATAGCCCAAGAGACTATCCACTCAATTCAATCAACTAAGAAACCAAGCATGTTGATCAAGCTAGACATTAAGAAGGTGTATGACAAGGTAGATTGGATATTTTTATGTAAATGCATGGAGGCATTTGGTTTCAACAAGCAATGGATCAATTGGATTTTTTAGTGGATTTCTACTCCTCGATTCTCAATACTAGTCAATGGCTCTCTTGAAGGATTTTTTGAGTCTTCCAGGGGGCTCAAGCAAGGAGATCCCCTCTCTCCTTTTTTGTCAATAATCATGGTTGAGCCCTTGAGTAGAGCCATGTGAGGAATGCACAAGAACAAAACATAATCCAATGTATTAAGGTCACTAATAATATTACAGTAACTCATCAGCAGTTCGTGGATGATACCCTACTCTTGGGGCGCAACAAAAGGAATGAAGCAAGAGCTTTCAAAAATATTATGATGGACTACAAGGAGGCTTTAGGGCAAGTGGTCAGCAAAGACAAGTTAGAGATATTATTTTTCAATAACCCCAGCTCATTAAGTGAAAGTATCAGGAGCATACTTGGTTTTAAGTTAGGCTCTCTTCCATGTAAATATCTGAGATTACCATTAAACTCTGGAACCTGAACAATGAGATTGTGGGACCCTCTCAAGGATAAGATTGAGCATAAAATTTTCTCATGGAAGGGAAGGTTGTTATCATGGGCTGGTTGATTGGTGCTCTTGAAATCGGTCATTACAGCCCTTCCCATATATCTCCTATCATGCTTATCTCTCTCCAGCAGAGTCAAGAAGGAACTAGTTTAGATTATGAGGAGATTCTTTTGGAAAGGAGTATCTGAACATAAAAATTTGGTCAGAATTGCTTGGCATAAAATTTGGGGGCCAAAAGACATGGGGGGAGCAGGCTTGAGAAACCAAAGATGGAAAAATAAGGCATTGGGAGCCAAAATCATTTGGAGAATGTATTCTCACCTGAATCTTAAGTGGGTAAGAATCCTGAAAGGTAAATACTTAGAGACATCAGATCGCGAAGGTATTTTCAAAACTCCTTCTCCTTCCAGAGGCTCTAGAATCTGGAATTTTATGCTGGAGTGCAAGTAGCTTATCATGGATTTCCTTTCTTGGGATATAACTAATGGAAAATGTGCTTTATTTTGGGAAGACTCCTGGGGTGGCTGCCCTACCCTGGACCAGCTTATGTAGACAGAGGGTGTGAAAGAGCAATTCAAGTTGGCCTGGGGAGAAAAGGTCAAATATTACATGGTATTGGAGTCAGTAGAGCCAGTTGTGATTTGGAGCTAGAAAAACTTTGAGGAGGTTTTTCAGGATAGCATTCAAGCTGCTCAATTGAGAGAGTTACTTAAGTCATGGTGGATCTCTCCTAGAAAAGGTCAAGATCACATAGTTTGGATTGGTTCTAAATTAGGACAATACAACTCAAGTGATGGGTATAGATTGATTAGTAAAGATATCATCAGAAGGGAGGATCTAGTAAATGACCTATGTTGGAACAACTCTTGTCTACCCAAAGTAGGCATGTTTGCATGGGCCAACCTACAGGGGAGGATTATTACTATTGAGTGGTTCAAAAAACTAGGCTATCATGGCCCATCTAGATGTGTCCTTTGTGAAAGAGACTTAGAAATTGTAGATCACATTTTTCTAAGCTGTTAATTCTCCCAACAATGCTAGTAATGGTTGTGTACCAAGTTGGGGTGGATCTCAACCTTACCTAATGATATACTTAATCTATTTAAATCTTGGCTGAGAATTTTCAAATCAAGTTTTTTTCGGAATTTATGGATGATTAGTCCCTCTCCTAATATGGGAAATCTGGAAAGAGAGGAACAAGAGAATTTTTTAGGGGAATAAAACAAACCTAGAACCCTTTTTGTTCAAAGTGGAGAGGGTGATTACTAAAGTTTTTAACAATAGCAATTTGAAACATGTTAAAACAAGGGTCACCTTCACTGAGTGGGACAATTGCATGAGGAATAATTGGCGCAATCTCAACATCCCACCCTTTTTTAGGATAGGTTTAGGTGATGCTAAGAAACAAAGAGTTGAAGGTTTCTGGTTGCCTCTGGATTTTTGTTGGAAAAGTTGAATTTCAACAGGGCTACTCAAGGGAACCTAGGCTTCGGTGGGGCTAGATGTATTGTGAGAGACTGGAATGGCACTTTCATTAGCAGGAAAGAAGTTCCTCTTGGAATCATCTCCAATAATGGTGAAAAATTAAGTGCACTTGTTGAAGGTCTGGGTCTTTGTAGAGTCCTGGGGATCAAGAAACTAGCCATTGAAGGTGACTTTGCAATCATTGTAAATGCATTGCAGACTAGGTCAACACCCAACTCAAAGTTGAATTCCTTGCTGAGCAGGGCAATGGAATTCTTGAAGTATTTTGATGATATAATGATTAACCATGTATACAAGGAACTCAACAAGGAGGCAAACAACCTGGCCAACATGGCTACAAATGACATAAGCTTGGACACATCGGTGGATAATCCTGCCAACTCGGCCAGGATCTCAGTAATCTCTCAAGATGGTGTTGAGTCCAAAGGAGGTGAGGCTGGGACCGCCAAGTTCCAAGATTTCATCTGAAAGGTACCGGCAGCCCCTCAAGAGCTCAACATGACACATAGCTGAGGGTCTTCGATTGGATGAGTTGGAGTTCATAAGTACCTGGCTTAGATGCATTGGAAGTCTTAGGCTCTAGCAAGAAGGTTGGTGTCGCCAACTTTTGGTCAAATCTTTGCTTCCCTGTAGATCGGTAGTGGCTAGAATCTGGAATGCTATTTGCATGCCTATGGGGGTCGAAAGACCCATGGACATAGAGCTATAATTTTGACAAATCTATTTATTTGGCTTTAAGCCTCTTACTTAACCAAAAATAAATAAAAAATCATAATTATTTTTTTATTTGGAAAAAAATTACAAAAAAATATGCATCACATCGGGACATGAGTCTTCTACTTATATCTAAAATCTTATAAAAAATATTATGATTTTATTGTGGTTAGGGTGGTCAAACAAACACCTACTTCTTATTTTTTCTGTGAAATTTAATTACTACTGCATTGAAATTTCAAATTTTCACCAAATAGATTTTTTAAAAATAAAATAAACCTAGTAGTTTAGAAACTACATTCAATTTGCTATAGATTCTATTCTTACATATTTTTGAAATAATATAGATAACTTATTCAAATTTTTACAAGTTGCCTAAATCTGATTTTTCTAAAAAATTGCCACTTAAGGGCCTATTTTTTCCATGATGATCCTACACATACCCTCTTAGGGGTCATTTTTGGAGCTTCTTCCTCTTCAACTATCATCTCTTTTTCTTTCTCTTCATATTTTTATTTTTCACTACAAGGGGATTCATTAGATTCATATGGGTAAAAGTACAAAGCTATGTCATACTTTATAAAGGAAACAAGCAACAATGATCCAACTTTTAAACTTGAATCACTAAATGGTGGCATATATGATTTGAATTTTGAAATGATGTAAACTAATAAAGTGGGTATTTTTTAATATATTTTATGCTTTTTTTTTTTTTTTAAATAGAAAATTATTTTAAAATAGTTTTTAATAAATTAACACTATAATTTAGTTGCTGATAAAATGCATAAAAATGAATTTACGTGAGACATCAAAATTTTTATAGTAAATTTTATTTTTTTTACTTTCAATTTTTTTGTGTGTATTTATAACTTGAAACTTTAGTGCATGGATATATATTTTTTTCTAATTTTGATAAATATATATTTTTAAATAACTATTATAATGTGCTTATATCAAAAAATAGTTTTGATACATTCAACCTCAACTTTCATATTAAATATTTATCTAAAATGAAAAAAAATATACCATCTTGATATAGATTCTTTTATCCAATGCATCATATTTTTTTCAATTTTTTTTAATAAGTTTTAGTATATTTCCTTGGCATGGTAATCAACCTAATATTTTGTGTTGATAACCTACTTTTAGTAACAATAAAAAATAAATAATAAATAATAATTAAGCTATTAAAATAAATATATTTTGAAAACTACACTTATGGATCTACAAAAGGGTATTTTTTATATTTAAAAAAAAATTTATTTACAAGTGTATGAGTGATTGAAATTTTAAGTTTTTAAATTTTTTTTTTTTGGCAATTGGCATCAAAGTGGTGCACCATATATTTTTAGCCAACATTTTAGTTGATTTTTTTTTGAAGTATCTAACTTAGCTAGAATGAATCTTACTAGATCATATGTTTGACCAAAATTTACTTTTAGTTAGAAATACTTAAATTTAGTTGTATTGATAAGTTTGCTAAAAGTATGACACAACTTTGTACTTTTACATATATCCTTCTATCAATACAAAGATCTGATTTGGTTCTTCATCCGCTTTGACACTTGTACTTTCAATAATATTCTTTAATCTTTTATTGTAGCACCAATATGCTTTGCTTCTTGTAGATTATCCAAGGGATATTGCTTCATCAGATCTTGGATCAAACTTTCTTAAGTTTTCTTCATCTCTTCTGATATAGAATTTACTTCTTGTAGTGTAGGAAAAAGTATCCCTTTTTCACAATTAATGTGGGAGTGAATAATTAATAATAAAATGGACTTAAAGGTGCCTTATTTAGGGTATTGTAAAGTGTATCCTAACACTTTCACACTAATATTGGGCTTTAATTAACTAATTGGGCTTATTTATACATTAATTGGTCTAATTTTGCATCCACAAGCCTTATTAATTGTATCTTTCCGAGGATAATCCCAAAACTTATTAAAATAACCAATCATAATTCAATTATTTTGGTCGTGTGTTCTATATCTTGTGATCAAGGAATCATATTCCATCTTGGGTGTATGAGTCCCACCTAGGTCTTGGGACCTGATTTCAAGTTTCACATTAAACAAGATTTGTCATGGAGTTTGTGTCTCAGTTTTGAGCCACAAAGACTCATACACCACCTTGGATGTATGAGTCCCACTCTAATCAAGACCCATTTTGAATTCAATTCTTGCGGTATTTTATCCTCCTAGATCTAATGTTATCTTGTAGTGTTGTAATTTTGGGAAATTTGGCATAAAAAAGTATAAATACAAGGTTATTTCATATGGTTTCATTCTAGAATGTCATAAATCAAGAGCACTTTCACAAGAGTTCATAAGATCATTCAAGAACATTCAAGAGAATTCAATAACATTCAAGAGCATTCAAGGGAAGATTTCTTCATCATTTGTTATAACAATTCAAGATCCATCATCATGTCAAAGGAATAATGCATCAACCATGTTGTTGAGCTAATGTTGTGATGTTGCATTCAAGATCCATGTTAAGCATTGTTCCACATCTAATTCAAGATTAAAATCTACATTCTTCATGGCCACTTCATGTTAGATTGCAGATTTACATTTCAAGACATCATTCAAGGTATCACTATTCATGTTTCATAGTTCATGCTCATGTTTTATTATTTCATCACAAGGTTTAATTACCTAAATGAGGTTTGACCAAGGAAAACACCTATTCCATAATAATCAACAAGTTTTTTTCTCTCTCTCTACATGTGTGATTACAAATCTAGGTGGTTTAGAGCTTGAAGATATTTTGAAAATTAATTTGCAAGATTGAGGAAAGTTGTCAAGTTGTCACAAGGTTGTCATCTTCACATAAAGTCACCTACAAGCCAGAATTCAAGGTTTCAAACTCAAAGATTTTTCAAGAGAGAAGCTACAGGAGATCACTAGAGAATATGAAAGTTTCAGCCAAACCCCAATACTAGGACTAAATAATCACATTGTGCGTATGAGTTCTAGTATTTCCTTTTTCTAGATTTCAGGAGATCTAGATTAGTCACTGATAAATTCTAGATTTTGCACAAAAACCCTAGTCTAGGACTAAATTTCCTAGAGTGGCATATGAGTCATAGTGAATGTTAAAAGTTAGAATATTAGGCTTTCACAGCTTCTTTTGACCACATTTTTCTTCCAAGTACCCCTTTACTCATTCTCAAATTTTTATTTTGTATTTCAATTTCATACTATATGTCATATACTTAGGTTAATATATCATTGCATTTCTTGTCTTTCCAAGCCTTTCTTGGTGGTGAACCCCCTTTTATTATTTAATCACACCCCTATGAAACCTTACTTTAGATCTCTTTCCCTCATTTTCATCCCTAGATTGAGATCTCCAAGGTTTCCTTGAATGAAACTTGAAGGAAATAGGTGGAGGAACATTAATCCTCCTTAAGTTTTATCTCCCAAACATAGAACACCAATTATTTTCATTTCATTTTGGTGAACCTAGTCTTTAGAAAAACATATTTCTGATTTCAAGTGCATCATAGTCCTCGATTTAGCTTCCATTAACTTTGCATTGGGTCTAGCATTAGTTAATTTTCATTTAGGGATTTTAAATCTTAAATTAGTGAAAATTGCATATAGGTTGCATTTTTTCTTTTTAGATCATTTAATTTCACTAAAATTCTACAATTACAAAAAGTTAAGTCAACATACAAATTGGAAACCTTAGAATCAACTTAGAATTTACTAAATTACATGTAAATACCCTAGCTGGGATTCATTTTCCCCTTTGGGTGATTTAGTCCCTGTACATGTGTTTTTCCTAGATTTTTGGGAATTCTGTGTTGTGTATTTTTTAGCATTTAAACCCCTCAAAAACCTTGACTGGGAATCAGACACTCCTTTGGGAAATTTAATACCAAATAAAACCTAAAACTACCTTTTCTAACATTAAAAAAATCATTTCTATATTTTTCTTTGTTGTTGTTAGCTATCTGTTTTAGTTTTTTGAGTTTTTATTTTATTCGTTTGAATGGATCTAGCTTAATTTAGCTCAGTTGTTGCATTGATTAATTTCAAAATGGAAATTACAACATTTCATTTTTAGATTGTTTCATAGTGTAATCAGAAAATTACCTTGTTTGGAATCTAAAAATTGCATTTACACATTTCACTCTAGGTCATTACATTGTATTTTAAATATCTATCCATTTTAAGTTGGTATGGATTACTTTTTCACAAATATTAATATCTTTCTTTTCCAATTTTGCAAAGAAAAAGTTAGTCAATAGGCATGTTAGTCATGCATTCAATACATTTCCTAGTTATGAGAGTCTCTTAGTGCGAGAGAGTGAAAATATTGACACAATCCTTCATATATCTCCTATTTATGGGAATGATGTGATAGAAGAAGATGTTCAAGCATAGACAATCATGGTAATCATAGTTTTTCTCCCAATACCTCTCCTACATGTGACGAAGATATTTTAGTGTTAGAAAATAACTCATTGAGAATCATGATGACATTTAAAGGTCTTCTTCTATAAATTCTCCTACATTGGAAGATATTATATCAAAAGAGAATGAGATTATAGACACATTTATAAACATCACCTTACCTAATTTCCATTCACCTCTTTCTTGTGAGAAATTTTTAGTGAAAGAAGATTCAGTTGCAAGGAATCATGAAAATCATATTGTAAGTAAAAATAGGTTACTGTTAGATGATAAAATATTTAAGATCTATGAAAAAACTCTTTATGTTTCTTCCCCTACCTATCCTATTTTGGAAGAAATTATGGTTCAAAGGAATTAAATTATGGACAATCTTGGCAATCACATTTCTTCTTCTCCTAGTATCTCTCCTAGTTGTGAAGAAGACGCTTTGATGTTAGAAAATACAATCGATGAAAGTCGTGAGAATATTAGTTGCCTTTCTTACCCTAGGGAAAAACTTGTTGAACAAGAAAATCCAACCATTGATAACTCACCTACTTGCGATGAAGTCATTTTAGAAGAACTAACATTTGAATTCCATGAACATATAGTTTGTATTTCTCCCAAAAAATCTCTTACTAGGGAGGATATTTGTTGCAATTATGAGCGAGTTTGGTGGTGTTGTCATTGATGTTGTCATTGATGTCAAAACTATTTGTTATGTTGTATATTGGTTGAGATGTCGTGATTACATGGTGCTATCTTTATGGTAATGCATATGTGTATGTTTCATGAGTTTCCAAGTGCTTCTGAGAAAATTAATAAAGAGGAAGTGAGAAAGTTGGATGTGTTCAAAATGTGCTCTAGTATGTGCTTCACATTTCTCCTATGTTGGTTCTATACTTGTACAGACCTAAAGGTTTGATAAAGGTAATTTGATGATGTTATATGCTAAGTTTCAGCTTCTGGTGAGATGGCACATGAAATTTGTGTTCACTGGTGTGTGAACTATCTAAAAAGTTTCATCTTTTGTGGACTGGGAGAAAATTTTCTACTACATAGTCCTTCGTTGTTTTTTTTCAGATCTTGCAAATTTGGGATATGTCTTGTGAAGGTCTTTTCTGTGCTCCAACAAAGAGGTTTGGAGTTTGGTAATCTAGAATTCATGTTTCTAAATTTCAGTATAGGTTTGCATATTTTGGATGATCTGGTGAAAGTTATTTAGTGTATGAAGCATACTGTTTTGCTGCGGACGTACCTAAAGAAGTCTAAGTTAAAGTCTCATGCATATTGAAGTGTGTTGAGGTGTCTTCATGCCATCTTCTTGTTGGGAAGTGTGTACATCAATGCTTATCTATGTTTTCATTAGGTTTTGTTGACCTGATGTTTACACTTCATTTGAAGAATAAAATTTGAATTAAGGAAGTGTGTAGAAGTTTCAAGAAAATAATTTAATTGGTTCACTCTTATTCCTTTCCACCATGAAAATTTAGAGTTGCTGACCTAATTTTAATTTATGAACTATTTTTTCTGGCCAACCTTGGTAAATGTTTCTAAGGTTGAGAATAGTATAAAACCAAGGAAAGTTGTCAAGAATTGTATGACAGTGTGATGCAAAGTGACAAAAGTGTGCCAAAAATCATAAGAGCAGAAGTATGTGTGAGTGAGTTGTGATAGCAATTTTTCAGTTTGTGGAAGACAGTGAGCTGAAGGTTTCTATATTCCTATGAATGTGGATTAATTGCAGTGGTGGATATTTTGTTCTCTTTTGTATCTATAAGCAATGCACCTCCCTATTGGATAGTGAGTGCTTTGTAGGTAGTGAGCCTTTGTACTTGGATAGTGAGTCCTCTTTTGCGTAGTGAGCCCCTAGTAGTGAGCCTTTGTATTTGGTTTATAATCTTTATGTTCTAAGCTAACCCTCACCATAGTTTTTCCCTTATTGGGTTTTCCACATAAAATATTGTGTTCATTCTATTGATTTTCTTTCTATTATTTGTGTTTCATGCTCATATTTAATAACATAATAGTGTGGTTGTGGAGTTAATAAGTGTCACAGTTTTAAGTTTTAGATTTGTGTGACAACTAATTCACCCCGCTCTTAGTTTTCCTATGCATGTTTAACAATATCATAGTGGAATAAAATGAAAGGATTGACATGTGTCTTTCAAACAATAGTAATTTGGCTTCCTTAGGTGATGGTGAAAAGATGACACTAGACTCCCCTTCATTAAAAAGACATCAAACCAAAACCACTAAGGTTATGAAGGCACAAGTGTCTGTTATATCCCCCTTGATTATTGGACCTCCTAAATTTCCTCTGGGACATCTTAATAATGCTCTAATTCTTTACCCACCCTCACAATGACCATAAACTCAAAAAAAACCCATCTTCATCCTTGAACCACCTAAGAAAAATGTCACAACAATAGAGTTATAATATCATTGCTCATACATATAACACTAGAAACAATCTACAACCAAGATAAACACCTTCAACATCCCTCCCATTTCCTAACCCTATCTTTCCTAGTGCACATTGTTTTCTTTCACATAATGAAAAGGAATACAATCTTGTTGAACAATTAAAGAATACTCTTGTTAAGATATCATTATGGGAGCTTATTCAAGCCTCCCCTCATTATCATAACATGATTCAAAATTCCTTACAAGTCCCCCACTAATATGCAATCAAATGAATTATAGCCCAAATTCATACTACAACTTCAATCATCTTAGACATTATTTTCCATCAAGATGAGTTACCCTTCCTAGAAGTGCAAAAACAATATGAGGCTTTCATGGTAATAGCTATCTATAATGGGTTGGGAATAAAAAGAACCCTTGTTGACAATGGATCCACCCTTAATCTGTGTAGTGTGACCCTTTTGGATAGATTTGGCATGGATAAATAAAAAATTCAACCTCCCTCTTTATCTATTAGTGGGTTTGATAATGTGGGAAAATGACTACTTGGTGTGATCACATTACTTATTATAGTTGAAGAAGTTACAATAAAAATACCTATCTAGAGTATGCCTCGTGATATTTATATAATCTTCTTTTAGGTAGACCATGGATTCATGCAATGAATTGAGTGCCTTCAACTATTAATTGTATAATGAAGTAGGCCTACAATAACAAAGTGGGTATAATCAAAGCTGACCCTGAACAAAACAGTTGTTTGAACATTGAGAAAGGCAAGGGGAATCCTTTGGCAACATTAACACCAACAACACAAGTAGAACCCATGAAAGAAAAATGTATTGAAGAAGTCATGAAGCTATTAGAAGAAGATTGGGGTTCCTTATATGGGTATGTGTAGGATCATGATTGTCCAAAAAGTGGCAATATGATGGGTATGTGGCTGACAACTTATTTTTTACCCAAAATTGATGAAATGAAAAGGGTTTTCAAAGGAGATTCTCAATTTTCCATCTTTATAAATTATGCTTTACATTGAATTCAATAAGTAATTATTATTCATTTTCTATTAAAAGTACGACTAAAGTCCTAATTGATAGGTTGATTGAAAAAAATCTATAACTTTCAAATGGTATCACATTTTTTGAATCCAAAACATGTGTCACATTATATGCTTCACGTACTACAGGATTAAAAAAAGAAAAAAAATCATGAATTTTTGACCAAGTTAAGGTGGTGAGACATATGATTTTTTATATTTTTTAAAATGTTGTAATAAAAAATTCATAATTAATTATTTACTTGGAAAAAAATTACAAAAAAATATGCATCACATTGGGGCATGAGTCCTCTACTTATATTGAAAATATTACAAAAAAATATTATCATTTTATTATAGTTAGGGTGGTTAGACAGACACTTCTTATTTTTTCCCTAAAATTTAAGTACCATTGCATTGAAATTTCAAATTTTCACCAAATAGATTTTTTTTAAAACAAACCTAGTAGTTTAGAAACTAAATTTTGTTTGCTATAGATTCTATTCTTTCATATTTTTGAAATAATATAGATAACTTATTCAAATTTTTACGTCAAGTTGCCTAACACTAATTCTTTTAAACTTTTTGCCACTTAAGGGCCTATTTTTTCCATGATGATCCTGCACATACCCTAATGTCAACATAAAATTTGGAAGACCCTTTGAAAGAATCCACCTCAAACATTGTAGAAGAGGAAGAAAATTAGACAACAAAATCTAATGAAAATAACTATGAACAACTACTGAATCCAAAAGAAATGAAAAGGGTTATGAACTCATGAAATAAATTGGATATAGTGGAAAAGGATTTGGCTCTAGAGAACAAGGTATTTGTGACTCTATATAACCTAACACATAAGAAATGACTACAGGTCTTGGTTAGTGTCTCTCGAAAGAAACAAACAAGCATTCACTTAATGTCAACACTATTACAAAAGATTCTTCTAAGACAACTTTAACATTAGTGCATCCTAAACTGATAGACACTAGTGGTCTTGATTATTATTCTTTGAAAGAAATTAAAGAAACAAAGAAGTATTTTCTTAACATCAATACATCATCACACAAAACACTAATGATTAGAATTTGATATATTTTACACCCTCCTATAAAGGAGAGCACAAAATATCACAATCTAAAAAGTCTTGTGTAAGTATGACACCTTGTACTAAGCAAGAGATATCTTTGTCACAAAATAAGGTAACATCCTCTACTATTGATTAAGAGTGTATCTTATTGAGACTCCTCCAAGATAATTTGATATCCCTCCCTTCAAGAACATGAAAGAAATTTTACTATAAGAATTCATCTTGTGCATATCATATAATTCATGGTCATTCTACTAATGAATTTAAGGCTAAGTGATAGAATTCAACATCTTAAGGATTGTGGTGCTCTTACTTTTGTTGCAGTACCTAGTTCCTCTAATTGATACTGATTTTCATGTTTCTCATCAATCGCCTATGCTCACCCTTGTCTTGCACTAAGTGGGGGTAAGGAGCTTAGGTTATCCTTGTCCTCGTATGCCACTTTTGATTGTCTCTTTTGGATAGTTGACTTCCTTCATTGTATATATAAGAGAAAGCTTAGGATGTGGATGCTATTCCTTAAGTTGGATCACTTATGACAATTGAGTTTTGGGGGAAACCTTTTATTCATGATGTAGCTTCATTTGGAAACATATGACTTGGCATAGGTTTTTCCAAATAATCTCTCATGTCCTCTCTATTGTTAGCATTTATCATTTTCTACTTTAAAATAATTTCTCACAACATTGTGTTTATCAATTTCTTTAAAGTGCACGCATACATTGGCATTATTCTTTTACAACTCATATTTCATTATGTAGTCTTCTTAGTTCATGTGATGTGTCTTTCTCTTTATGGTGACAATGGTTGTGATTTTTCTCAAGAGTGTGATCTCTCTTAGCATATTATAATCCTCTTAGTGGTTTGATGCGACACATTGCATACCCTAAGTTTTGAATCTTCTATTCTTCGATTGGTCCTCTCTTAGAAACATTAGGCACAATGTTCCCTAAGTTAAGACCTTACATGAACTAAGAAAAACTCCTTTGAATGTTCCATACACTAATTTTTCATTTACAATATCAGTTATATGGACACCTTGCATAACACACTTTGTTTTCAGGTGGAGCCATCCTATCTTTTCATGGGTGTCAAGCATACAAAGTTTTGTTGCCTCATGAATCCTATTGTTCATGTTGTGTGGTGCCTTATCAAAGTTATTAGGGGGTATACATTTGGTATGGTTGTATGTATGGGAGACAAACTTAGCTGTGACTTTCCCATAACCACTTTCTTGTCTATGTGAGTGCATATTGGCCATTTGCACATGTGTCTCGCTAGGGGCTCAACTAGTGGATGACTTGAAGTTCCACTAGCCCTTGTGAGCATGTGTTGGTTTGCATAGTAGACATTATGTTCCACTTGTAAAAATTTCTTGGACAAACAACTTAGACCTGATCCAAAGTTTACAAGACAAATGATCAAGGCTTGATCCACTTCTTTTTATTTTTTCTTGCTTTTGTTTTTGTTTCTTTTAGTCATTGACATTGTATGTTTGTGTATCTTGATGTTGCAAACTATACACTTTGTGTGTGTCCCTTTGTTCTTATGTTGGCTTGACGTAGGATCTTGGATCCTGTGGGCTTGGTTACCTTATTAATCCTTTTCATCCTATACCATCCACATTTGTACACTTGGACCCCTCTTAAATTTCTTCTTTAGTGTGACTTTGAAGAAAGTTCCTCCTCTCACTAAAGTGGAGGCTAAATGTAGTGTAGGAAAAAGTATCCCTTTTCACACTTAATGTAGGAGTGAATAATTAATAATAAAATAGACTTAAAGGTGCCTTATTTAGGGTGTTGTAAAGTGTATCCTAACACTTTCACACTCATTTAGGGCTTTAATTAATTAATTACACTTATTTATGCCTTAATTGGTCCTATTTTGCATCCACAAGCTTTATTTATTACATCTTTTTGAGTATAATCCTGACACTTATCAAATTCAACCAATCATAATTCAGTGATTTGGGTCACATGTTCTAGAGCTAGTGATTTGGGACTCATATTCCACCTTGGGCATATGAGTCCCACCTAGGTCCTGGGACCTAATTTCAAGTTTCAGATTAAACATGACTTGTCGTGGAGTTTGTGTCCCAATGTTGAGCCATTGGGACTCATACACCACCTTGGGAATATGAGTCCTAGTCTAATCAAGACCCATATTGAATTTAATTCTTTGTGATATTGTATCCTCCTAGATTTGATGTCTTATTGTAGTATTATAATTTTAAGAAATTTGGTATAATTTTAATTATAATTTTAAGAAATTTTAAGAGAACTTTCACAAGAGTTCACAAGAGAATTCAAGAACATTCAAGAGCATTCAAGGGAATATTTATTCATCATTTATTGTAGGAATTCAAGATCCATCATCATGTCAAAGGAATAATGCATCAAGCATGTTGTTGATTTAAAGTTGTGATGTAGCATTCAAGATCTAAGTTAAGAATTGTTCCACATCTAATTCAAGATCAAGATCTACATTCTTCATGGCCACTTCATGCTATATTATAGATTTACATTTCAAGACATCATTGAAGGTATCATTGTTCATGTTTCATATTTCATGTTCATGTTTCATTGTTTCATGATAAGGTTTAATTACCTAAACAAGGTTTGACTAAGGAAAACCCTATTCCCTATCAATCAACATTTCTCTCTCTCTCTCTACATGTGTGATTGCAAATCTAGGTGGTTTAGAGCTTGAAGATCCTTTGAAGATTAATTTGCAAGATTGAGGAAATTTTTCATGTTATCACAAGGTTTTCATCTTCATGTAAAGTTAGCTATAGGGCTAAATTCAGGGTTTCAGACTCATATATTTGACAAGTGAAAAGCTATAGGAGATCACTAGAGAATACCAAAGTTCTATCCAAACCCTAATAATAGGACTAAATTTCCACCTTGGGAATATGAGTCCTAGTACAACCTTTTCCTAGATTTTAGGAGATCTAGATCAATCACTAATGGATTCTAGTTTTAGCACATAAACCCCAGTCTGAGACTAAATCACCCATATTGGCATATAAGTCATAGTGATCATTAAAAGTCAAAATTTTAGGGTTTTGGAGCTTTTCTAGATCACATCTTTCTTCTAGGTACCCCTCTTCTCATTCTTAGTTTGTTATTTTGTATTTCCATTTCATACTCTATGTCATATAGTTAGGTTAATATATCATTGCATTTATTGACTTTCCAAGCCTTACTTGGTTGTGAGCCTCCTTTTATTATTTAATCACACCCCTATGACACCTTATTGCAGATCTCTTTCCCTCATTTCCATCCATAGATTGATATCTCTAGGGTTTCGTTGAATGAAACTTGAAGGAAATATGTGGAGGAACCCTAATCCTCCTTTAGTTTAATCTCCCAAATAGAGAACTCCAATTTTCTTCTTTTCACTTCTAAACACTCTAAAATATTTGATATTTGGAGGTTTACCATATGATAGCTCATAAGGAACGTATTTGAATTATTCACTCACTTGACATCTATTAAGTATTTACACTACAATATGAATAACTTCTCTCTAATAGACATCCAATAGACTTTCTTCCTTCATCATAGTCCTTGCTTCTTCGTGAATTGTTCTATTCTTCCTCGTCACAACTCCATTCTACTAAGGAGTCTTTGGGGCTATAAAATTCCTCTTAATCCCATGATATTCACAAAAAATGTTAAACTCATTGGAGAAGAACTCATCACCTCTATTAGACCTTAATGACATGAATTTCAAATCCATTTCATTATCAACCATAGATTTGAAACATTTAAACTTATCTAGAGCTTCTAATTTTTCTTTGAGAAATACCACTCAATTCATTCTAGAATAATCATCAATCAATAACATAAAATACCTATCACCTTGTGAGCCTTCTTATTTTGGCAATTCCACATAGGTCTATATGCACCAAGTCCAAAGTACCTACAATAGAATATTCCTTAGTCTTGAACTTCTTCTTTGTCTTCTTTCCAAACTGGCATTCCTTACAAATTGCATTGATAAGCTTTGTAATTCTTGGTAGATCTCTCACAACATGAATATAATTGATCTTCACTAGGCTAGAAAAATTGATGTGACCCATTATTATATTCCATAGCCAAAATTAATTGATTTGAGACATAAAGCACTTAGCAACACTTCCTTTGAGCTAATAAATGTTACCTTTTATCCTTGTCCCCACAAAAACTAAAGTTTCATATCATCCTTTTCTTATTTCACAACCATCATCTGAAAACACCAAATTGTATCGTCTACTACAAATCTATCCTACATTAAGAAGATTATCCCAAACACCCTTGAAATAACTAACATGATCATTTGTTTTATACTTTCCATTAAATCTAACTAAACCTTTTTGATGGATCTTAGTATATGTATTATCACCAAACTTAACAAGACCACCATCATACTTTTGAAGTTGAACAAACTTACTCTTATCACCTATCATATGATTTGAGCATCAACTATAAATCATGGGTATGTGCAGGATCATGATGGGCCAAAAAGTGGCAATATGATGGGTATTTTTAGGGTATGTGGCTGATGACTTTTTTTTAGCCCAAAATTGATGAAATGAAAAGGGTTTTTCAAAGAGATTCTCAGCTTTCCACCAATATAAATTATTCTTTACTTTGAATTTAATAAATAATTATTATTTATTTTCTATTTGAATTACGACTAAAGTCCTGATTGATAGGTTGCTTGAAAAACATCTATAGCTTTCAAACGGTATCGTATTTTTGGAATCCAAAATATGAATCACATTCTATGCTTTGGATACCATAAGATTAAAAAAAAAATTGAATTTCATGAAGTTTTGACCAGGTTAAGGTGGTCAGACACACAAATTTTTATATTTTTAAAAAGTTGCAATAAAAAATTCATAATTAATTATTTACTTGGAAAAAAATTACAAAAAAATATGCATCACATCCGGACATGAATCCTATACTTATGTCTAAAATTTTATAAAAAAATATTATCATTTTATTGTGGTTATAGTGGTAAGATAGGCACCTACTTCTTATTTTTTCCTTGAAATTTAAGTACTACTACATTGAAATTTCAAATTTTCACCATATATGTATTTTTTTTTTTTTTTTAAAAACCTAGTAGTTTAGAAACTACATTCAATTTTCTACAAATTCTATTTTTACATATTTTTGAAATAATATAGATAACTTATTCAAATTTTTATGTTAAGTTGTCTAACTCTGATTTTTTGATTTTTTTGCCACTTAAGGGCCTGTTTTTTCCATGATGATCCTGCACATACCCTCATCTAGTAACTTATTTCCTCTCTTCCATGAAAAGCAGTCACCATGTAGTTCCTTAAATGTTGTGACCTATTTCTGGAGCACTTTCCTTTATACATATTTCAAAATTAGTATAATTAGTTCTGAAATTTAGATCCATGCCCAAGCATTCATCATTGTCATCATCAATATAGTTTGATTCCTTATCATCAAATACATCATTCTCTTTTTCAACATAATAACTCTTCTTAAAAAAAATTCCTTTATGATCCTTATGTTTATCATTTGTAACTATTATTACACAGTTAGAAACATAATGACGTATCTTTCCACAATTGAAACACTTCAAGGATAACTTACCTTTGTATTTTCTAGTGCCCTTTTTCAATCTCCTTACAAAATTTTCTTCCACCTCGTCAAGATCATCCAAATTTGATTCATCTACCTTGCAAAATTTAAACTTAGTTCATTTCTTAGTATAATCTTGACCAAACTCTTTTAATTCATAAGAAATTAAAGAACCAAACACCTAATCTCTAGTGTATTGATCTAAATTATTAGCTTCCTCAATAGCTGAAACTTTATAACTATAAATTTTAGGAAGGTTTCTTAGTAATTTTTTCACAAACTTACTTTCTTCTAGCTTACCACCAAGACCATTGATGACATTAAAAAAAATTCTACTCTAATCATGTAGGATATAATATATTCATCTTTAGAAATCCTTAGATTTTCAAATTTAGCTTTGTAATTCTATATATTTTCTTGCTTGACCTTGTCATCTCTTTCATAAATACTCTCCAACTTGCACCAGTTTTCTTTTGTAGTTTTGAGGATTATCAATTTCCCAATTATTGAATCAAAAGGTCCACTCAATATATCATTTTCTACTTTTTCATTATTCTCATAATCATTTTTTTCATCGTCACTTGTTGGAACAACATCAGGCATAGTATACCCTTTTTCAACTAACATCCAGACTCCAAATCAAAAAAAGAGTAAAAAGGATTCCATCCTCTCTTTCCAATAAGCATAATTTGTTCCATCAAACATAGGAGCTTTGACACCCTTCTTGTGAACCATCGAGATCTACCTCAAGTGGTTAATATTTGTCCAGGGAACCACAATTCTAATACCAATTGTTAGTTACAAAGGACTAATGAGAGGGGGTGAATCAATTGTACATTAAAACGCCTAATAACTCATTAAATTTAAATCCCCTATCAAACTTTAAACTCTCATTAAACATTAGCAGTTCATGTAAACATGTGAAACATCAATACAAACACAACCATACATAAAAGAACACTTAATTTATAGGGAAAACCCTAAGTGTGGAAAAACCATGGTGAGGATTAGCTCACATATATATGAATAACAACACTAAATAAAATTAGGCTCGCTACGCAGAAAAGAAGAAAGGCTCACTTCCAGGTGGTTCACTACCAAAAGAACAAAATAAAATATTACAAAGAGATTCACTATCTTAGATAAATATTAATATCCACCACTATAACTTTTCACCATCCAAAACCTTTAGATCACTACCTCTAGCAACTTCAAGCACACTGAAAATGTAGACACCTTCTACTCATTACATCTAGAGTCATAAGAATTTAATCTTACACTCAAATAACCTCGCTTGATCACATATGCATCATTCACACACCTTACAACATCTCCAAAAAATCACCTTACATTTATATTATTCACGACCTTAAACAATTCATTAAGTTTGGCCTCAATGAAACATATGCATCTCAAATGTGTAACACAAAATAGATCGACACTAAACACTTTCGTAGTGGAAATATGTGAAGGAAGACCATGCCTAGGGTTAAATAGGATCTAAATCTATATCATCATGCTACTCAATTCATCCATAATCCATGAGTTTCCTATGCAAATAGCGCAGGCATGCCAAGTTGGTGAAACCTACACTAACCCTAATAAGTGACCACATACACACCTCTATAGGTCTAGAAAAACCACATAGACCACATAGCAACACTTCAAAACATTCCAAATTATTCCACATCATCATAATATCCAACACCAATTCCACAAACACCTAAAGTTGAAGAATACTTGCATTCTATGCATTAGGATGTATTACCATTGAACTCCAACATAAGAACTAAACTTACAAAGAAAATAAACAATAGAAAATCCAAGGGAAAATAAATATAGATAATATAAGCATGACCCCAAATCTGTTGCAAGACAAGAAACACTAATGTAAAGTAATATAAAGCAATCTCATTTCTCCTAGAGAACCTTCTATATAGATAGACACATTATCAAACACAACTTCTATTGTTGCATGATCTAGAACCTAAAACTCTAGATATAGCACATTTGAACACCTCTGACCATAATATTTAAACCAAACAAGCATATCTTCAATCATGAATAAATATGGAGCACAACACTTAACACACTTTTGTCACACTACACACTCTTTTATTCAAAATTTCTTCAAAGAACTTGGAAACCAAGTGAACTTACTACAACTACAATAGTAGTTCATCAAAACTATATAAGACATCAATGGAAACACTAATAATAACACCACAACACCTACTTATCAAAATACAACACATCCATACTAGCAGCATCATTGACAACACTAATAATCAACAATCTCCCCATCTGCAATACTAGCAATCTCCCCATTTGCAATACTAGCGATCTCCAACAATCTCCATACTATTGACATCAATGAAAAAATATTGACATTAATGAAAACACCTAAAACATACTTGCAATAGTACTAACGTAGGTGTTATAGTGAAGGGAAATAATAGGAAATCATTTAAGGATTATAGGACTAAGTTTCAAAAATCCAGGACAAAAATTCTTAAGATATATAATTGAGTTATGTAAAAAATGAAAATGTGATGTTGATGTTTAGAGAAATATAGAGAATTATATAAGATTTCAAGATGATATGAGAAATTAGGAATAAACTAGAATGTGGTGTACATGCTATAGGATGGTGAATAGGAAAGATGAGGAAATTCTTGGAAATGGGGAAATAAGAATAAAAGAAAATGATATAAAACCAAGGGTTTGGTCATTAGGATAGTGGGTAAATAAATGAGTGAGATGTAGTAAATGAGGAGGATGGTGTAGCCATGAACCATATAGGTTTGGTAAATTTCTTGTTAAAAAGTAAATTTAAATGGCATAATATATAAAGAGGTGTGATGTAAGATTTTTATACAATAGAATAAAATAAACTAGAAAAAAAACCTTAAAACATGTGTATTAGATATTTATTTCTTTCATAAATATGCTAACTAGTTATAGATCATACATTTATAAAATATTCAGTTCCAAAATTATCAAATATGATTTTACAATATGAGTAGAAGGAGATAGATATGGTAACAACAATCATTTAAAATATTAAAATAAAAAAAGAAAAAAAAAATGTATGCACTATATAAAAGATGACTATGAGAATTTGAATGAGTTATAAAATACTTGGGTATGTGCAGGATCATCATGGAAAAAACAAGCCCTTAAGTGGAGAAAAATTCAAAAATCAAGAGTTAGGTAACTTGAAATAAAATTTTGAATAATTTATCTATATTATTTCAAAATATGTAAGAATAGAATCTATAGAAAATTGAATGTAGTTTCTAAACTACTAGGTTTATTTTTTTTTAAATTCTATTTGATGAAAATTGGAAATTTCAATGTAACACTTAAATTTCAAGGAAAAAATAAGAAGTAGGTGTATGTCTAACCACCCTAACCACAATAAAATGATATTATTTCTTTATAAGATTTTAGATATAAGTAGAGGACTGATGTGATGCATTTGTTTTTCATATTTTTTTTCCAAGTAAATAATTAATTATGATTTTTTTATTACAACTTTAAAAATAATAAAAACTCATATGTTTGACCACCTTAACTTGGTCAAAACATCATGAAATTCATTTTTTTTTAATTCTATAGTATGCGAAGAATAGAATGTGACATGTTTCGGATTCAAAAAATGTGATACCATTTGAAAGCTATAGATGTTTTTCAATCAGTCTATCAATCAAGACTTTAGTCATAATTTAAATAGAAAATGAAAAATAATTATTTATTAAATTGAAAGTAAAGAATAATTTATATTGGTGGAAATTCGAGAATCTCCTTTAAAAATCCTTTTCGTTTCATCAATTTTCGGAAAAAAAAAAATGTCGTTAGCCACATACCCTACACATACCCATCATATCGCCACTCTTTGACCCACCATGATCTTGCACATACCCACTTAAACTATCTAATGAATCTAGAAGTTTTTATAATGTAAAGTGATGGATAATTAATAGGGATTATGTCATGCCCAACATTTTTTTCCTAAAAGGTCCATTGAGTGTAATCATAGTGATTGAACCATTAGGGTACTACCATGGTTCCAAAATACCATTTTATTTAATTAATTATAAACTAAGCAAACCTGACCTTTAACATAAGTATCACTTTAAAGGTAGTTTAAAATATACAACTCCTAATCTATACCTTAGTGTTCACATTCCCTTTTGATAATACAAGGGGGGTACCTGGATGTGAATATAATGAATTGAAACATCAACATTAAGTGGAAATAACAAAATTTTGAAAAAAGTCTACAACTCCTTGATTCCAACATTGATTTTAAGATAATATTTTTTTATAGCTAAAACATCTAGTTGACTCGAAAGGGAGAGTACTTGCATGAGTTAATAAAAAAATAGATATAAAAAAATAAATTGGTCTAAAAGACCTTCATTTTATGCAAGATACATATATGCGTATACATATTTACAATTTTATTTACCATCATCATTATTTATTTATCTCTTACATATACATAATATGCTTATTTATTTAATTATTTTATAATTCATTTTTATTTATATTTAAATATTTATAATTAATGCTCTAAAGTTAATGACCATATTTACACATATAAATTAAATAAATGAAAAGAAGCTTCCCTTCTCTCTCTTTTTGCAATAATAATATTCCCTAATACTTATTCCTTTCTTTTATTTCTTTATATTTATGCAGAAGTTTCCTTATTTGAGCTTTCAAAGCTCATTTTGCCAACAAATGGTTGAAAATCAACAACAGACCTTGGTTGAGAGTGAAACGAATCTCAATTGTCCATCATTTTTTCCCTGCTTTAGCCATTTTTCGGGCTATTTTTTGACATTTTTTTCTGCTTTCCCTGCCGCTATTGATTTTTGCTCTATTTTTATCGAGCTACAACCTAAAAACAAGGTTTCGAAAAGGGTTTTAGAGTATGTTTATTAAAATCAAATCTGCTGCTAATACACGTGATCATCAACAATTTCTTTGTAATTATCTTAAATATTGAGCATCATCTACGTGTAGTCCAAGGAAAGCTTATTTATTTTTTATTGAAATTTTATCAAACCCCAAAAATATCCTACACTATTTGATAATTAAATAATAACGAAAATTGCAAGAAAGCTTTTAATTTTAAAAAATTGCAAGAGGGAGGTAGATTTATATTTCTTTTTGTGGAATATGATTTGAAAGTCAAAGCAATAGCAACTTAAAGCTGCCAAAATCAAAATTACGATTCTACTAACAAGGTGTCATAAATATAAAATATAATTAATTAGTTTGAAATATATAATAAATAATTTGATTTTTAATATATAATGCTATATTATATAACAATATAATAGTTAATACATAAATATAGATATATAATAATGACATAAATATAATAACATAATAATATAATAATAAATACATAAAATAATGACATAAATAAAATAATCTAATTTTTAATATATAATGTTATATTATATAGCAATATAATAGTTAATACATAAAATTAAAAAAATAAATATAATAATATTATTCTATAATAAAAAATACAATTAATACTAATCTTACAATCATTTTCTAAATGACCTATTAATTGATCTCATATACTACACAAATGTGTGTAAAAAATAAACCATTTTTTTCCTAATTGATCTTCCACACCTCTTGACCGTACCCATTGCACAAGGTGCCATAACTAGTTTATTTTATTTTTCCATTTTAGTCTAATATATCCCCTTCCAAAAAAATTAATTAGGAATCACTTTTGTTCTTTTAAAATGATTAAATGGACATAGAATTAAGTACCTTATTTATAAGAAGGGATTTTTATTTATTAGGCTAGAGAGGCTTCTTAGAGGGAGATTACGTGGCGCATTTTATGGGATCTCTTAAAGGCTACGCCATAGTAATAGGCTATAAAATGGTTTTCTACTCATTTTGGATCTTATTCATAGTGATGCATTTCCTCGAACAACAAGATATGTTTAAAAAATCTTATGAATGACATTCCTTGAAATTAGCAACTACCTTAACTTTTCTTATACGTTTCCTTTTATTCATTTATTGTCTTGCCCTAATATTGTAGTATGATTTTTTTTGAGGCGGTGGTTGTAAGGAAGGATGGAGCGCTAAGATGAAGGCGGTGACGAAAGATAAAATGTTGCAGAAACAAAAAGAATACTATTTGAAATTTGATATTATTTCCATATGCATATTTGTTTGTGGGAACGTAGTCTTTAAATTTTCAATCCTACGGATTAAAAGTGGACAGTTAAAGATCTAGAACAGATAGATAAATTTTCCACATAGACAAACGCTTTTCAATATTAAACGTTGTTGAAAACCTCGTAGAATGTGTGACTATCATTTTGATAACCAGAAGGATTTGATTGTTGGTTGCCCCATCAACACCATTCACACCTTCAAAACGGGTGACGTCATTTAAGATCCATCGGTTGTAACAATTCTTGAATGAATCCAGATGGAAATTAAAAAAAAAAAGTGATGGGAAAGTAAAATAAAAAAAGTGCTAACATTTTAAAATTTTGAAGATAATGCAAGCTAAGGTGCTAGAGTGAGTACAAGGTATAACATGACATTGCAAGGGTATGCAATGTTTTATATTACAATATCTGGACAATAATCTGAGTAAATGGTCATTTTTAAGAGCATGAATGAGTTTCTATTAAAAGAAAAAAATATCGTTCATTTTTTATTTTTTGTTCAATTTTACAATGTATTTATAAATTGAAACTTCCATGCACAAATTAGTTTTTTTCCTACTTATATATATATATATATATATATATATATATTCAATAAATATGAAAATTTATGTGTGCTAAAAAAAAATTGACAGTACATCACATTTTATCCTAATTATTGATTCAAAATAGAAAAAAAAAATCATCTTGACATGGAGTGTCTTCTCTATTGCATTGTTTTCTAATAAATGTTAGTATTTTATCTTGATATGGCAATTAACCTTATATTTTAGTGTGTATGGCCTAGTTTTCATAATGATAGAAAACATTATATAAATAATAATTAAATTATTCATTTATTTTAGGAAACTAGTCATAAACATATAAAATAATATTTTAAATTTTTTGAATTATGTGACTTTGAATTTTCTTTATCAAATTTACCGACAAAGTGATGCTACATATGTATTTATGGAAACTTCTAGTTGAAATAGTTATGGAACATATATCATTTCTCTAAAATTAATCTAACTAGAGCATATCCTTGACCAAAATTAACTAAATTATTAAATTCACTTGTACTAATAAGTTGTCCTAAAGTGTGACATGAATTTGAAATTTCACTCAAGAGGTAAAAATAAGTATAATTAGGATTTACATTAGTTTTATTTTATTTCAAAAGTACTAGTATTGTTATCTAAATATGTTCAACTTAAAAGATAAGAAACACCAAAAGAGCATAAAATTAATTAAATTCAAAAAAAGAGTACAAATGATTAAATAGAAATAGGGTTCCACCTTTTGGGAGATGGAACTTAGGGACCTATTTCACACTTTAATCATTGGGAAACTTATATCCCTCAACGAAGTGACTAAATTGAGAGAAGGGCTAGAGGTTTCCTATTGAAATTGGACAAGGGTTCACCATTAAATGTAGCTTCAAAGGAGAAATGAAAACACTTATGCAGAAACCCTAGGAACTTGGAACATGAAATCAGATTAATTAACAAAATAAAGTAAAAAAGTACCTAGAGGGGTCGAGAGTCCAAAACAAGATCTATAAACACTGGAAATTATTGTTTCAAATTACACAAGGATTGATGTGCTAGGTTGGGCGATTTAGTCACACTCTAGGGTTTCTAGGGCAAGATTTGGGATACTCTAAGAGTTGATGAGGATCTATTGAACAATGATTAAAAAAACTATAATGGGAATAATATGCTTGGTTGGGCATATGAGTTCCACTTTAGGATTTACTGAGTACCTTTCCAAGTCTTCCAAAAATAGATTTGACATTGTTGAATGTTGTTAAAAGAATATATCAGGAACTAAATCGCTAGGTTGGGTGAAAGAGTCCCATTCCCCTAAATCTGCAAAATACACATCACAAGAGAGAGAGAAATGTTTTTTTGTTAGTGGATGGGGGTCTTCCTTAGTCAAACCCTATTTGAGTAACTAAACTTTTAAATGAATTGGAATAACATGAGGGAATGATGAATGAACAAATGAATGTAACAACTCACCAAACGTTGTTGAATCCTTGGAGTGTAGATCTGCAATTTATATAATTTGGCTTCAATGGATGTAGATATTGATCATGAAACTTAATATGGCTTTGAATTATTGAACTTGTATCACAAATTCTACATTGAAATGTTATCTCACAAACACACATGATGTATGAAGACCATGACATGATGCTTGACTCTTAAATTGATGCTCCAAAATGCTTGATAGTCACCCCTTGAATGCTCTTGAATACTCTTGAATGCTTGAAAATATCTCTTGATAGCTCTAATTCTAAGTGAAGCTCTCTTGCTTGAAGATTCTTAGTGAAATAATAATTTGAAACCTTAGTTATATAGGCATTCCATCTAATTTACCATTTATTAGATCCTGAATGCCAACATTCATAAAATTTGAATTGAAAACCTTGATTTCCCACTAAAAGGGCTAAAATGTCCCCAAATGGGACTCATACGCCCAAGGTGGCATATGGGTCCCACCCTCATTTTTTGAGGTGAGAGAATGTTGGGGGATTAGAATATTAGGTGGATTTGTTGAATTTGTTAGGATTTCAATTGGAATAAGCCTTGGGATATGTAATAGAAGGTATTAAGGGAATATTAATGATGATTTGAAGTTCATTGATGAAATAGGGCCCTAAACTTAGTGTGAAGATGTAAATAAATACACTTTACAACACTAAATTAAGGAAAAAATATGTTCATTTAATTTAAAAGTTTGATGTCCCGATGTGGAACCCTATCAAAAGGTGATGTAGGTCTGTCCGAGTGGTTTTCCTAGCCATGTGTCGAGACTCTTCGGCGGGAGTACCTATCCTAGGGATGCCCCCTTAATGCTAAGAGGGGTGTCATTCACTACCAGTTCGGGCTTTTGCTGTAATGGTAACTAACTTGGTATCAGAGCTGGAGGTCTCGAGGTAGAGCATGGTGGGCTGTGATGTCCTGATGTGGGCCCCTATCAAAAGGTGACGTAGGTCTGTCTGAGCGATTTTCCCAGCCATGTGTCTGGTGTCTTTAGTGGGAGTACCTATCCTGGGGATGCCCCCTTAACGCTAAGAGGGGTGTCGTTCACTACCAGTCTAGGCTTTTGGTGCAATGGTAACTAAGTTCTATGAGAACCCACACCTAGTGGACTCTAACCAACCATAATTTTCTGCCTTTGTTTGATTTTCAATGTTTTAAGTGTTTGGGTTTTCCTTGAGTTTTTAATGATGTTTCACCAAGGAATAAAGAAAGTGCAAATAACATATGCCAATGATAAAATATGATTGGTATACTGATAGTACTATGAAGGATGGAAAATAAATCCATAATATCCTTTACAAGGAACAAGTGACTTTAACACAGATTTGTCTTTTACATTTCATGAAATTATGAGTTCATACCGGAAGTATGCAAATCTGAACCCTTAACATCAATGACTGGAACAACAATTATTTCATGGATTTTCTGAGTGTAGGCATGACTGTCACAAACTAGATTAACCCAAAATTTAAACAACACTTAAAAGACTCAGTCTAGAACATTATTTACACACAACCATGGTAAGATAGCACCCAAAAATGTACACAGCAGTAATTTTGGACTTATTTCAGTCAATAATAGGCATGGTAACAAAAGGTAAATACCAGTTTATGATCTCCAACTATGATTATGTGGTAACAACAAATTATAACTATAGAATAAAAAATTTCTGATGATATTTAGAAGCTACAATAGATTAGAAATAAGCTACAAAATGTCTGAAACAGAGCATCCATAACATTATCAAACTGGTCTTCAACCTTGCATTCATTCTGATTAGTAGTAATGGCACTAATCCGATAGTATAATATCCTTAGAACTTACATAGCAATCATTGAACATTTACCAAATTGATTACAAGTCTAAAAAATTTAAAGTAAGCAAACAAAGTGCATTGAGAACCTGATTTAATCCGCTAGGACTGGAGAATAACACCTAGAACTCCAATGCAGGTCAGAAAAGAGACTTTACATGGGAAAGAGTGAAACTCAAGCATCTCACTGTAGCAATCACTATAGTAATTTTACTATTCACATATCACTGTAGCATTTCACTATTCATGCAGGTACTATTCACGCGAGTTCTATAGCAGTGGATGAGAAAACTTTCAATCTGCTCTTAAAACCTTGAATAATTTGTTGATAATCTCTCCCAACAAGTATGATATAACTCCATGTGCCAAAGAAGGATGATTCACAACCAACTATAAATTTTCTTCAACAATAAACTTCAAACCCTTGTAGAAAACTTCACCAATTTGGACAAATGAAAGAACTGAAGTATTCTTTCCCACAACTACAATAATTCAGGTGTTATTTCACACCTTCAAAATTGCTATTAATAGGAAGTTTTTGTTTCCTATGATCAAAGAATAAAATTGTGAAAGCCCTAGGCTCCACAATAAAAATCAATCAAAATATTATTCATTCAAGTGGATGTTGAGAATGAGCTCTTTCCTTTCCTTTTATTCTTTCCTTAAGAGAGCTCAAACACCTTCCTCACCAATGTGGGATAAAAGATTTATTCCCACATTAAATTATTCACTTAACGCACTTTATTATATTAAAGTGACTTTATTATTATAAAGTTACTTTAGAACTTTATAATAATATTAAAATATTAAATAAATCACTTAAGTCACTTAAACTTTAATATCTCTTGATGTACTTGTATGATTGCTAAGTCGTCTGAGCTAGGAGTCGACTCTCCTTGTTCTGCATGTGATTGGATGCCTGTCTAAAAATAGAAACCCTGAATAGTGACTTACTATAAATAGTAAGTATGTGGAATTGAGTCTAGAAATAGCTATAAAGGCCCAATCAAGGTCGACACTACCAATAAGCTTTGCTCAAGTGTCTTTCTATTAATAGGAGCCTTGACTCTCCCAAAATAGTAACTTACTATAAATAGTAAGTGTGCATATCTGAGTCAAAAAATTTGTACAAAGGCCAAAACTTGAATCCAGCTAAAGAGTAATGTCTCTAATCACCAAGTAACTACCACACAAAGCCCTCTATCAATAATTGTTAGCCTACAAGGGTCAAGTGATAGGCTAATTCTTACAAACTCTGATGCTCACAAAATAGGGACATTACAGTCTGCCCTCCTTGAAATTGCTTGTCCCCAAGCAATCTGCACTACAAAGAAACTCTAATCCTCAGAAGGCCCAAAAGAAAAACTATGAAATGTCCCACACATCTCTAACTATCTCTTGTAGCATCAACAAAAACACAACTACGCAAGCTATCCCTAGATCCCAAACCCAGAGTGAAGGTCTATCGTGTCTATCATCCTCAAGCTTCCACTGTGCTCTACTGCCTCCAACTTCACCATGCTCGAAATGGTGAAGTAACCCAATGGAACCCATCTAATACTTGGTGCCAAAGCTGTCACCACCTAGATCCCAATACAATCTGAATTCACATCCATCTATCATGCAGAGATAAGAACTTCTAGAAGCATCTACTACACTGAATCTCTCCCTGTCCTCTACTAAACCCTCATGGATGTGATAACTAACCAAGCCATCATGCCAACTGACACCATAGTCATCCTATAACCATGTACCCATAAGAAAACTTTGTGACATAGAAGTAGCAAACCTTATTGGATACATATCAGCATGATATAAAACTGACAGTTGTCCCTGCAAGTAATCCCCCACAAACAGCTGATTTTAGCACTTACAGCTGCTAATCCCATCTTCTAAAGATGGTGAATACCCATCCCACAATGGATGGTATAACTCTGGAGCCAATCCACACTAATGTGTCATCAAATCCTCCATGTGTGGACTAAAGGAGAAGTGATGAACACTCCTCACTATGCAATCAAGATAAAATGCTCCCACCTCTGTCAATGGCTAACCATCATAGTCTTGGGGAAACAAATCAACATAAGTACAAATCTCCATACTGGATGATGCCCTACATATCTCCTATGACGAGGATGGAGTAGTGATGTGATCTATCACACAACTCTCAGAAAAATCAACTATCTCATCACAAGAGCTCTCAACCAAAACACTCATCCCATCTGAATTAACTACACCAATGTCTGTGATAGATGTAACCACATCCTCACTACAACCCATGGATATAAGATCCTCATCAATTGCCTCTGTATATAACTATATTGTATCTACAGCTGGTGGAGACTGTGCAAAACTCAACTCCATGATAAGCTCCCCCAATCATGACTCTGATTCTTGAAGGGCCAATTGACTACTCTTCAATGAGTCCATAGTCACCACAAGCTCATGAGTGAGCTCATCGACCTACTCCTCCTTTCCCTTCAATGCATCATAACAAATGCAATCCCACTCGAGAAGAAAATCCCTATCCACAAGTAGTTTTAGGTAATTTTGTTTCATCATTCCAATTGCTTCTTGAAGTGCATGTATCTCTGCAAGGGAAAAACCACTATGACCATGCTCATCTGTCAAAGGAGTACTCCAACCATAGGTAGTCAACATCTGACGAGCAACATAAAAATGCTCAATGGTTGTGGCAATCATATTGTCATCCACTTTGAGTTGCCCAACCAAATGATGAGGACTCTGTAGCTTATGACCCCCATACAAGTTTTCTGGTTCACAATCTGCACTATGATATGAGGCTGATTCGTCATCACTCACTACATGATAAGCAACATCATGTGTGCTTTCATCCATGCACACCTCAACATCTAAGGTGTTGCTGCTATGTACCTCAAAGGATGGCTCAACTAATAAAGTAGAAGTTGCTGATATGATAGTAACTTCACACACTTCCACTTCCAATGTAACTAGAACACCATCCAACTCATGATCCTGGGATTCTATGCCAACACTTGAACCTTCTAGCTTGTTTTCTAAGGTCTGATCTAGAAAATCAGACTCACCATGATATGAATCCTCAACACATAATGCATCACTAGTACACAATTCTTGAGTCCCTTCATGTGAAAACTCAATAGGATCATTTTACATATGTGAAATCACTACTGTCCTAATGTCTCCTTGAGTCAAATCAACATGTCTATCAAATTCATCATATAAATTTCTGCATACCTCATCGGAACTTGAAGACACCACATCATTCTCATGAAGAGTTGTATCAATCACATGTGAAGATTCTCTATCCAATTCATGTGTAAACAATTCATGGGCTATAGTGTGATACTCCTTCCTTGCTTGCTCAGTTTTGTGGAAAAGACTCGAGTGCAAATCCATGTAACTCTTGAAGGAACAGTTCTTCTTAACATGTTGAGGAAGAATGTTATATTCCTCAAAAATGCTAATCACTACCTCTTCTTTGTTTTGTGATGTTGGAACTTTGCTGGTAGGAAGTGAAATAGATCCTTTAGTTCGTCCCAACTTTGAAAGCGTCTGCTCTAAACGTAGCAACTCTCGACTGAGTTTGTATTGAGATTGTTCAAGTTCTTTTAATGCCTATTTATCGCTAAACAATGTGATTATAAAGCCCATTTTTACTACACAACTGAAAACCAAATCAAAATTGATTTGTACACGGATGATTTTCCCACCAATTGAATGCAACCATCACCCAACAGGTTGACAGGAAACTGCTCTGATACCACTGTGAGAACCCACACCTCGTGGACTCTAACCAACCACAATTTTCTGCCTTTGTTTGATTTTCAATGTTTTCAGTGTTTGGGCTTTGCTTGAGTTTTCAATGATGTTTCACCAAGGAATAAAGAAAGTGCAAAGAACATATGCCAATGATCAAATATGATTGGTATGCTGATAGTACTATGAAGGCTGGAAAACTAATCCATAATATCCTTTACAAGGAACAAGTGACTTTAATATAGATTTGTCTTTTACATTTCATGAAATTATGAGTTCATATTGGAAGTATGTAAATCTAAACCCTTAATAGCAATGACTGGAATAACAATTATTTCATGGATTTTCTGAGTGTAGGCATGACTGTCACAAACTAGATTAACCCAAAATTTGAACAACACTTAAAAGACTCAGTCTAGAACATTATTTAGACATAGCCATGGTAAGATAGCACCCAGAAATGTACACAACAATAATTCTGGACTTATTTCAGTCAATAATAGGCATGGTAACAAAAGGTAAATACCATTTTATGATCTCCAACTATGATTCTGTGGTAACAACAAATTATAATTGCAGAATAAAAGATTTCTAATGATATTTAGAAGCTACAATAGATCATAAATAAGCTACAGAATGTTTGAAACAAAGCATCCATAACATGATCAAACTGGTCTTCAACCTTGCATTCATTCTGATTAGTAATAATGACACTAATTCAATAGTATGATATCCTTAGAACTTACACAACAATCATTGAACATTTACCAAATTGATTACAAGTCTGAAAAAAATTAAAGTAAGCAAACAAAGTGCATTGAGACCCTGATTTAATCTGCTAGGACTGGATAATAACACCTAGAACTCCAATGCAAGCCAGAAAAGAGACTTTACATGGGAAAGAGTGAAACTCAAGCATCTCGCTATAGCAATTACTATAGTGATTTTACTATTCACGTATCACTGTAGCATTTTTCTATTCATGTGGGTACTATTCATGTGAGTATTGTAGCAGTGGATGAAAAAACTTGCAATCTACTCTTAAAACCTTAAATAATTTGTTGATAATCTCTCCCAACAAGAATGATATAACTCCATGTGCCAAAGAAGGATGATTCACAACCAACTATAAATGTTCTTCAACAATAAACTTCAAACCCTTGTAGAAAACTTCACCAATTTGCACAAATGAAAGAACTGAAGTATTCTTTCCCACAACTGCAATAATTCAGGTGTTATTTCACACCTTCAAAATTGCTATCAATTGGAAGTTTTTGTTTCCTATGATCAAAGAATAAAATTGTGAAAGCCTTAGGCTCTGCAATAAAAATAAATCAAAATAATATTCATTCAACTGGATGTTGGGAATGAGCTCTTGCCTTTCCTTTTATTCTTTCCTTAAGAGAGCTCAAACACCTTCCTAACCAATGTGGGATAAAAGATTTATTCCCACATTAAATTACTCATTTAACACACTTTATTATATTAAAGTGACTTTATTATTATAAAGTTACTTTAGAACTTTAAAATAATATTAAAATATTAAATAAATCACTTAAGTCACTTAAACTTTAATATCTCTTGATGTACTTGTCTGATTGCTAAGCCGTTTGAGCTAGGAGTCGACTCTCCTTGTTCTCCATGTGATTGGATGCCTATCTAAAAATAGAAACCCTGAATAGTGACTTACCATTGCACCAAAAGCCTAGACTGGTAGTGAACGACAACCTTCTTAGCGTTAAGGGGGCATCCCTAGGATAGGTACTCCTGCTGAAGACCCTAGACACGTGGTTGGGCAAACTTCTCAGACAGACCTACATCACCTTTCGATAGGGGCCCACAACGGGACATCACAGCCCACCATTTTTTGTGAGTTTCAACCTCGAGACCTCAAGCTCTGATACCAAGTTAGTTACCATTGCACCAAAAGCCCGGACTGGTGGTGAACGACACCCCTCTTAGCATTAAGGGGGCATCCCCAGGATAGGTACTCCCACTAAAGACCCCAGACACGTGGCTGGGCAAACTGCTCAGACAAACCTACGTCACCTTCCGATAGGGGCCCGCATCAAGACATCAGTACCCACCATGCTCTGCGAGTCTCGACCTTGAGACCTCCAGCTCTGATACCAAGTTAGTTACCGTTGCACCAAAAGCCCAGACTGGTAGTGAACGACACCCCTCTTAGCGTTAAGGGGGCATCCCTAGGATAGGTACTCCCACCGAAGACCCCAGACATGTGGCTGGGAAAACCGCTCGGATAGACTTATGTCACCTTCCGATAGGGGCCCGCATCGGGACATCACAAAAAGGGCCTTGAACTTAATGTGAATGTGTAAAACACATTACAACACTAAATAAAGGAAACATTAGGCTCAATTTAATATTAACTATTTCCAAATTAAGTAAGAAAAAGGAATACTATTTTTGTTACTACATTTAGCCCCCACTTTAGTGAGAGGGAGAACTTGTTGTATAAACTTGCACTAAAGTAGAAAAATATGCATCAAGAGGGGTTCAAGTGTACCGATGCTAGTGAGATAGGATAACCATGATTAAGAGTGTTGTGCAAGTCCCCAAGATCAAGATCCTATAGAAAACCATCATTGGTACAAGAGAACACATATATAAATGATGTATGAAGCAACAATAAGGTACAAACATACATTTTCAAAGACAAAGAATAAAGAAAATGAAAAAGGAAGTGGTTGATCAAGCCTTGCCAATCTGTCCAAAATGATGTGGACCAGGTTTAAGTTTTTCCAAAAAATGTTTACAAGTGGATCACAATGTCCACCATGCATTTAAAAAAACACACACCACAAGGGCTAGTGGAATCTAGTATCCACTAGATGAGCCCCCAGAGACACATATGCACGTGGCTGGTATGTGCTCACACACACAAGCAAGTGGCTATGGGAAAGTCATGTCTAAGGTCAACTCCCATACGTACTAACCATAAAAAAGCTATGGACCTTTGATAACTTCAATAAGGTTCCATAAAATGAAACTTTAAGCTTATGAACAAGATGCAAGTAAATATTTTTTCAAAGGGACTTTGCTTAGTTCATGTAAGTCTCTTCCTAGAGAACATTGTTCCTAATGTCTCAAAGAGAAGAAAAGTAAAAAAAATATCATGCTTTGAGAGGAAATCAAACCCAATGACACCATCAAGAAAAGGACGCATTACAAGAAGTAAAATAATACAACGAAGCATGAGAAATGTTGAAAGATAATTTCAATGCATGCCACCACTTCAAAGAAATTTCTAACACCATTGTTATAAGCAATCTGCTTTAAAGTAGCCAATGAAGAATACATGAGAGCCTATTTGGAAATCCCTATGCCAAGTCATATGTTCTCGAATGAACTACATCATGAATAAAGGGTTTCTCCAAAAATGTAATGCTAAACATAGAAAGAAAAGTATGTCACATGCGAGCCAACTTAAGGCATACCATCCACATCCCAAGCTTGCTCCTATATATACATGGAAGGTGGTAAACTAGCCAAATGAGACAATGACAAGTGCCATATGAGGACAAGGCTTTCTAAGCCCTTTTCCCCACTTAGTGTAGGACAATGATGAGCCAAGCTGATTGATCAGAAACATAATAGAATGAAAATAAATGTCAATTAGAAGAAATAGGTGCTTCAACAGAAAGAGCACCATATTCCTTGAGGTGTTGAATTTTAGTACCCAAAGCCTTACACTTGTTAGTAGAATGACCATGAACTCTATGATATGCAAAAAATGAACTTGTGATATAAAATTTCTTTCATGTTCTTGGAGGGAGAAATATCAAACAATCTTGGAGGATTCTCAACAAGATATTTTCTTGATCAAAAGTAGAAGATGTCCCTTTATTTTCCAACAAAGATATCTCTTGCTTAGTACAAGGTGTCATACTTACACAAGACTCTTTAGGTTATGAGATTTTGTGCTCTCCTTTATAGGAGGATGTAAAATCTAAAATTTTTGAATCATTAGTACTTTGTGTGATGAAATTTATATTAATCAAGGATTTCTTTTATTCTTTCATTTCTTTCAAAGGATAATAACCAAGACCACTAGTGTTTTCTTGTGTCTTAGGCTATATGGGGACATGGATACCTTGTTCTCTAGCACCACATAATTTTTTTCTATAGTTAATTTTTTTCATAAGTTCATAACCTCTTCCATAAATCCTTTTCATTTCCTCTGGATTCAGTGGTTGCTCATAATTAACTTCATCAATTTTTTTCATGTAAGTTATCTATCTCCTAAAGTGGTTGAAGTGGATTCTTTCAAAGATCCTTTTGAATTTTGTATTGATATTATCATTGGTTCTTTTTTATTTTAAGACTCTTTTGTTATGTTCTTGTATTTTCCCATGAGTGTAGGTGTGAAATATAAGGAACCTCAGTCATCTTCCAATAACTTTGTGACACCTTCAACATGCATTTTTTGTATTTTTCTTACACGGGTTCCAATTGTATAGTTTGTTTCAATTTTTTCAAAGGACTTTTCTCTCCTTTCTCAATGTTCAAACAACTTTTTGGTTCAATGTCAACATCAATTGTATGCACTTTATTGTTTTAGGAATATTTCATTTTATGATGAAGGGTAGAAGGAACCACATGCATATCATGAATCCATGGTCTTCCTGAAAGGAGATTATATGAAAGACCATGAGGCATATCATGGATTAGGTTTTTTTATGTAACTTTTTCAACTGTAATAGGTAATGTGATTACTCCAAGTAGTTATTTTCCGACATTGTTAAATCCTCAAATCATTAAGGAATCTGGTTCAATTCATGATTTATCTATGGCAAGCTTGTCTAAACGGGTTACAATACACACATGAAGAGCTAAGCCATTATCAAAAAGGGTTCACTTTATCCCCATCCTATTGAAAATAGCTATTATCATGAAAGCTTCATATTGTTCTTCACTTCTACCGAAGATAACTCATCTTGATGGAAAGTAATGTCTAAGTTGACCAGAGTTGTAGCTTGAATTTGGGATGCCACATCATTTGATTGAACATTAGGATTGGTAGGAACTTATTGCAAGGCACTTTGAATCATGTTATTATAGTGAGGGGAGGCTTGAATAAGGTCCAATAATGATATCTTAGTAGGAGTGTTCTTAAATTTTTCAACATGATCATACTCCTTTCCATTATGTAAAGGTGAACAAGGGGCACTAGGAAAGATAGGTTGAGGTAATGAGAGGGATGTTGGAGTTCTTTGTGTTGGTTGCAAATTGTTTCTAGTGTTATATGATCAGAAATAATATTGTAATTTGATTGTTGTGAAACATTATTCTTATGTGATTTGAGGATGATGACAAGTTTGGTTTGAGTTATTAGTTGGTTTGAGGGTGGCTAAAGGGTAAGTTTAGGCTCAAGAGAGTACTTCAAGGGATGTCTAATGTGCATAACCTCAAAATATTTATCCTTATTTTCATGATCTCTTAGTGAAGGAGAGTCTAATGTTACTTCATCATCTTCATGTAAGCAAACCATATCACTATTGTCAATGTTGTCATTTTCTTGCACCATGACATCTTCCCTAGTAGGAGAGTCCTTAGGAGAGCAACAAACTAGATGTTCATGATATTAAAAGGTTGGTTTCTCTAAAATAACCTCATCAAAATTAGGGGATTCATCTATGGTTTGATTGTCTTGCTTATCATTTATGGCATCCTCTTGTTAAATGATGTTTTCCCTAAGAGATGAGAGACAAATAGGATTCTCATAACTCTCAATGATTTGGTCTTCTAACATCAAAATATCTTCTTTAAAAATAGGAGAAATACTAGGAGCAAACCAAATTTAATTGTCATGATTGTCCATTTTATTCTCATTCACTCAATAAGGGGGAGAAATAAACTTTTTCTTTGCATGCTTAGACAGGTAATATACTAACATTATTTGACCAAAAATGAAAAGTACTTCTAACCATCTTATGCAATGCTTTACGAATGTAAAAAATGTATATCCAAAGATGAAAAATACTTTTATCCAATTTATGCAAAGGTTTAAGAATGCAAACAATGTGTATCAAAAATCAAAAGCACTTTTATCAAAATTATACAAAGCTTCATGAATGTAAATATTACGTATGCAAAATTGAAAAGTATTTTTATCCATGTAGTGTTGAAAAATGTCATTGGTGAAATTTTCACACTTGTTTGGGCCTTCCTTGTTAAATTGAGATTAATGACGCCTTGACTTAGTGTTGTAATATTTTTAACATGATCACATTAGGGCTTACACTCTTGTGAACTAAAGAACATGAATGGTACCTTGCTAAAGTGTTGTGAAGTGTTGTAACACACTTTCACACTTTTGTAAGGTTTAATTAATTAACTAAACCTAATAAGTCTCTTATTAACCTCAATCACACCATATTTAAGGTGTTGTAAAGTGTTGCAAGACACTTTCACACTTTTCTAGGGTTACCATAAATAATTGGGCTTCTTTATGCTTTAATTGGCCTTACTTTCCATCCACAAGCCTCATTGAATGCACCTTTTTGAGGATAATCCTAACACAAATCAACATCCAATCATAATTCAGGTATTTTCAAGTTGTGTGACCTAGATTTGGTGATCTAGGAATCATTTTCCACCTTGGGTGAATGAATCCCACCTAGGGTTTTGGGTCTCGATCCTAGTTTTACACCTTTCTAATAATTTTTGAATTTGGTCCCATAAATTATGCCTAATGGGATTCATTCACCACCTTGTGAAAATGAGTCCAATGTGGCCCAAAATTAAAATTAATTCAAATTCTTTGCAGGATTTTATCCTCCTAGATTTGATGTCAGCTTGTAGTGTTGTAATTTAGAGAGCACTTACACACTTAAGTATAAATATAATGTTATTTCACTCATTTTTACCTAAGCATTCAAATGATCACCTAGAAAGTTGAATGAGCATCCTTATAACACAGTTGAGAGTCTTCAAGAGTAGATTATCAAGCATTATAGAGAATTATTCAAGCATCATGTTTGTTTTTTAGCTAACAATTGTGATGTAGGGTTTCATTATTCAAGATAGAATTTCATTCAAGATCTATCCTATTCAAGAAAGAAGCAAGATCCACATCCATCAGAGCCATCTCATACATGTTTGTAGCATCTTATTGCTAGGGTTTAGTGAGTTGCAACATCATATTTTGTTCATTCATCACTCTCCATTGTTATTTCATTCCATTTCAAGGTTTGATTACCAAAATAGGGTTTGACCAAGCCAACCCCTCTTCCCTAACAATCAACAAGTTTTATCATCTTTACATGTGTGATTATAGGTTTATAGATTGAAGAAAAGTGGATTTGAAGCCTTTAAAAGTACCAAAATGAAAAATTTGTGAATGTCATCAAAGTTGTCATGAAAAGTTGTCAAGACTCATGGAAAATCATATCTAGGGAAACATATCCATATAATTTGTATGAAATCAGTGGGAAGGGTATGTGTAGGATCATCATGGAAAAAACAGGCCCTTAAGTGGCAAAAAATTCAAAAAAATCAAAGTTAGGAAACTTGACATAAAAATTTGAATAAGTTATCTATATTATTTCAAAAATATGTAAGAATAGAATCTATAGAAAATTGAATGTAGTTTCTAAACTATTAGGTTTATTAAAAAAAACCTATTTGGTGAAAAGTTGAAATTTCAATGCAAAGTAATTCTGAAATTTCAAGGAAAAAATAAGAAGTAGGTGTCTATCTAACCACCCTAACCACAATAAAATGATAATATTTTTTTATAATATTTTAGATATAAGTTGAGGAATCATGTCGAGATGTGATGCATATTTTTTTGTAACTTTTTTCCAAGTAAACAATTAATTATGATTTTTATATTACAACTTTTAAGAAATATAAAAACTCATATGTATGACCACCTTAACTTGGTCAAAACTTCATGAAATTCAATTTTTCTTTTTTTAATCCTATAGTATGGAAAGATGCTAGAATGTGATGCATGTTTTGGATTCCAAAAATGTGATACCATTTGACAGTTATAGATGTTTTCAATCAGCCTATCAATCAAGACTTTAGTCATAATTCAAATAGAAAATGAATAATAATAATTTATTAAATTCAAAGTAAAGAATAATTTATATCGGTGAAAAGCTAAGAATCTCCTTTAAAAACCCTTTTCATTTCATCAATTTTGGGTATTAAAAAAAATTTCATCCACATACCCTACAAATATCCATCATATCACCACTTTTTGGCTGTTCATGATCTTGCACATACCCAAAAATTGATTAATTGATCCATCTTCAGAGGCTTGTAAAGTTTCAAATCAAGATTCTACTCTTGGGATACTTCGTGACAAAATAGGATTGATATGCCAGAAGTGGCATATGAGTCCCACTACAAGCATTTTTTAAGCTTTTTGCATATTAAAATACCCTCTTTCTAAAATCCTATTCCTCTGTAGAAACCCAGATCTATGACTAATTCACCCAGATTGGCATATGAGTCCTATTAGGCCTAAATTTTAGGATATTAAACATGTTAGGTTGATGTAACTTCAAAGATTTGTTCTCTATGTTCTGTTTTATCCTGCCTTATGTCTTTGGTCATCTATGGTGTTTGGGAAAAGCCTAGGGTTGGGGTTTTAACTTTGTCTTCATGTAAAACCCTAGTGTTCATCTTATTCCTTGGGTGGGATCTATTTGGCCTTTACTTTTTGGGAAGGTTTTAAAACAACTTAACCCCCATCGCTTCATCTATTTTGGGCCCCCTTTTGTTTTATCCTTTTTTCCTTTGCTTGACTTTATTTTTCCTAAGTCTTGGTTGGTCCCATGTTCCCTCATTAAAAAAACTTGTCGTTATTTGTCATCAACCTAGTGATGTCCCCTTATTCCTTTAATAAATGTTTTATTTTGCAGAGGGACAAGTTCACATGACCATAGATTAATCATCGTTTGATCTCAACTATTCCCTGCCGTCCTGTGATGAACCCACCACACTATTTTGGTTGATCATGATATCACGAGTGAGCACCACTTGTCTCATCTGGTGAAGCTAAAGGTATGATAAAATACTTTGATACATCTTTAATACATTATGTAGTGGGTTACTAAAGTAGTTATGAGATGGACGTGTTTCAAATCAACGGAGATGTTATAATCTCAGTAGGAAAGGTGCTCGATGGTTAATGATAAAGATGGTGACTATGTTGGATGAATTGGATTGCCAACGGTTGAGATCCACAGTTTCCCACCATCGCATGATAAAAAGTAGGTATTTATTGATTACGATACCATGAGTGTGCGCCACATGGATTTCCTTGGCAACATGTAGTATGGTGGGCCTCTTATTGCCTTGATGGAGGTTATGTTAGTTTGTTTTGAAGGAAGTCATTTGATGATCTGACCAAGGTGAAGGATCGATGGCTAGTATTTGAATCTTCATCAAATACGATTAGATCCGTTGGTGTTGTTGGAACTATTAAATTATGATGTTCTTACATATTGATCATGCTCATGAATCTCCATATTTTCCCCATATTTTTCCCATAAAATAATGTATGTATGCATTTTTCACATTCTTGTTCATATCGGTTTGTGATGGTCAAGGGTTTCCGGATTCATATTATATTTCTACTTGTATGAATCTATATTGCCTATCGGCAAGACTCATTTGATGTCACGGCAATCACAGGTCTTGTGCATTCATCATTTGACATGACACACATGTTGTTTCAGTGACAAAAGCTTTATCGGCATGAGCCAAGGGCCTTCAGTGTAATGTTTCATTGAATATATCATGTCTTACTGACCTGCGTTTGGATAAGCATATTGGCATGACTTTGGCCATCAGGCTAAGGTCTTAGCAATTTCAATATGTCTCACCGACTGGCAACTCAGAGAACCCTTTGGTAAGAATTACGAGCTTTGATGTAAAGTCTTGGCGAGCCTGCTGGGTCTTGCTGACAAAGTGTAATGAATGACTTTCGGCGAGAGGTTTGTGTGGTCTTGGCGAAGTGATGTGCTCGGGATGTTTTGGTATGACTTAGTTGATTCTTTGGGACCTCTCCCCAATTCTGAATTGTCTTGGAAAAAGTGAATGGGAGATGGTTTTTGGTGAGAGGTTGGTATTGTCTTGGTGACCTAAGGATGAAAGGAACATATCGGTAGGAGTTAGCGATATCGGCATGAGGTCTTGGAGAGTGACCTTCGGTCTCGCCAATGGAAAACAAAAGGATCCTTGTCGTCATAAAAAACAATTTGTCTCAGCAACACTCAAGGATGGTTGAGGTCTTTCGGTAAAAAAGAGAGCACTCTATGTGAGGTCTCTTTGATATCAGAATGTTACGGCAACTATGAATGAAAAAAAAGGAAACATATATCGAGTCAGGGTGATATACAAAGAGTGTGGGCTGACAATGATTGAATTGCCTTCGGCATAACTATCTGGGTGACTTGGTGAATGATTAATAAGAATTCAAATACTGAGGCCAACATGTAAATTGCTAAAATATCGTTGTTGGCTGACATGATTTGAGCCCGAATTCTATTGAAGGCCGACATGGGATCTCAATATGATATGTTTTTCTCATGCTAGTGTATAAATAGGCATTTTGTAATTGTAAAATAGGATCAGCTATCAGTTATTCGATATACAGTAGGAAAATTAGATGGATACAGTACAATAGATTTATCAGATCAGAGAATATGGTGCATTTTTTCAAAATGGAGGTATTTATGAAAGTCAATTGATGTTGCTACACATTTTTGATGTCAATTATCTATTGAATTCAATGAAAAATACTGCTAAGTTGTCTCCAAGATTGATGTTTTCTAGTTCTTTAAATTGACATAACAAGTTTATGTTCAGTTTATTAATGCACATTTGTTGTATTTGTGTGATTAATCAATTGGTTCTTTCAAGAAAAGATTAAATCATTTTAGTTGATCATACTAATCAGAGAGTTTCATCTAGATTATTAAAGTAGAGCTTAGTAGTTACAGTATTGCATGTTTATACAAGTTGTAAACAGAATATATGCCAAATAATTTGAGTTTTCTCCAGAGAGGTGTTGTTCATCTTGATTTCATTTTTTGAACTCATTTAGTTTCTTTATATCTGTTAATTGAGCATTTTATGATTTAGATTAAGAAGATTGTTATTGCTATTTGTATCAAGTTGAATTCACTTGTTCACTCCCATCTGCCATTGTGAACAAATCATTGCAAGGAGGATAATCATAAGTCAAATCTACTTCATTCAAACAGGTACACCCACCTAGGTCTAGCATCACCTAAAGAGTAGAAGGTTAAATTCTTTTGACCTTGTCTATTTCCATGAAACGTATCAAGAGATTGGCAGCCTCTTGAGGCATCCTGCCTATGTTTTTCAGAGCTAATAGGTGTAGTGCATGAGTAAGCTTTAATGGTGGACATGACATCTACTACCATGGTTTGATTGAAATAAAGCAACTATTCTTCTGCTTTCGATGTCATAAAGCATTCAAACATCTTTTTGGAGTAGTCTCAAGGCCAAGGACAAAGTTACAAGTTATTGCAACAAAGATTTGGATTTCTGCAAACACAAAATTGTGAGTTGATTTTCATGTCTCCTAGTTATTCTAAATCCGAATTTAGGGGAAATTTGTTGTGTGCTTGTTGTAGGGCTTGTTGAAAATTGTTTTAGGGCTATAGATTATTTGAATTGTAGGAAATTGAAAATTTCTATTATGTAATTTCATATTTCTTTTTAGCCCTAGTTTGTTTGAAGTTTGAAATAGCAAGGAAGCCCTAGTTTACTCAAGTTGGCACCGACAAAGCAACACTCTGGCCAAATTTATTACTTAAGTAGAAACCTATATGATGATTTCCTATATCAATTGTCATTTTCAATGAATGATAGGAAGAAGGGGTTTGTCTTGATGTGAGGAAAAAATATAGGGGAGGGATTAGTGTATAATTGTTCCAACATAGCCGATGCTAGGGTTCCTCTTATTGTTCTAGAGATGTTCTGATTGTGGTTGGGATAGAGGAATTTTCCTCACCCCTTTTCTAATGGTTGGATGTATGATACGGGGAAGCTAGTGGTACCAAATGTGTTCCTTGATATAGATTTTTCTAGGGTAGTGGTTGCATGATATGACCCTGTCACACGGGTGATTTGAGATAATGATGGAGAGGTTCTGTTAAGCATCAACAAAGAGGAATTTTGACAGGTTTCTTATTTGAGTGAGCCAAGTACATTCTTGGTTCATATTGATCTTGAAGAGATGAAATAGGAATATGGAAGGTTGAAATCACTTTTTAGAGCTAAGTTGCTCCAACCTCATTTGGCTAGGGTAGGCGGTTCAAAATTCTATATTAGCCCTAATGACCAAGAACCTTTCAAACTAAATTACTTTGCAAATCATTTCTTGGCCACCTTTTACTCATTGTGCCATATTTTGGGTTTTATCCCTAACACAATGATTCCTATTGCTTCCATGTTCATGGGGGTGCAAATACAACACCCTAATTTCTCAGTGATTTATGATTTTGCTTCTTTGTTGGTCGAAAAGATACATGAAGGGTTGTTGAAGTTGAAGAAAAATGATACAGGCACTCCATTCTTTTGGTATTCCATGCTAATGTATATGTTCTTGTATATGAATGATGAATTCTTCTCGAAGAAGATTGAGTTAAGGTAGTGGGTTAATGAAAAAAGATTTCCAGTGTAGGTTTGGACTGCAGATTTATCATGTAACAGGGAGAATGCTAGTTATGTGCTTTTTGACAATTGTTTTGCTTCCAAATTGATAGCCAAGTTGATTGTAAATATACCCAGGATCCCGAAGGAGTTGCATGATTTCCTAAGACCAAAGGGGAGGAAGCCATAATTGATGGTTTTCCATAACTCGGGTGATATTATTTTGTACCCAGTCAACATTATTTTGAGGGTGTATGGTTTTCAAAGGACCCCTCATATATTTCGATACAATGTGCCACCAAGAGTAGGATTCACATAAGTTATGTGGAAGATTGGTTGTATCCATGAGGACAACCTTACTGGGAAAGGTAAATGAACCATTTTCCTAAATTATATTGTGGTATCAGAATTTGTCTTTTCGAAGGGAGGCTGGGTACACTTTGGGAATTTTTTTGAAGAATACCATTTGATGTGTGGTTCCAAGCGATAGCATGATCCTAAGGGCTTGTTTTCTCTTTTCAGAAAAGGGGATAAAATGTGGTAAGTTTGTGCATGAGTTCAAATTCCCTGAAGACTTGATTAGGAATGAATTTGACCTAAATAGGTAGGAGTTGAACAAGGAGAAACGAGTATCCAATGACAAGCTATTGGCTATTGTGTACAAAATGGTTCCAAAGGATGATCCATTGATGGAATTTAATCCATATCATAAGAAAATTGACTTCTTGATGAGAAACTTTAAAGAAATCATGGCCACCTTCATGACCAAGAAGGTAAACTTGGAGTCTGACTTGGGTATATAGGAGCAAGATGCTAGGCCAATTAAAGTGAGGCTAGCTTACCAACCTACAAAGAGTTGGCCTATTTATAGAAGGAAGAGAAATGATAGTAGTGATGAGGAAGAAGATGATAGAAAAGAAAAAAAAATATGAAATTTCCTACACAAAAAGGTCCAAAGCTCAAAACGCCTAGGGAAATTAAAATTATTGATTTGGAAGCATCACCCAAAAATATTCCTTCACCCCCACCATTAGATCGAAGCCCTAAAAGTCAAAAAATTGAACAATCACAAGAGGATTTGGTGGGTGAGATTGTTTTCAATAACCAATACATGCAGATGGGTGTGCCTTCCCCTCCTAGGGTGGTTGAATTGGTTCTCTCTGATCTAGATATGAAAGGAAAATGTGTGCAAGATGCAAGAATGGAAGCATGTAAGGAGTTTCTAGATGATATTGCATTTGTAAAAACTATAGTCTTCTTGCAATTATTGTGGAGAATGAAATTGGAAGAATATCAAGATAAATGCAAGAGGAGAAGAGAATTGAGACCTGATAGGAAAAACTAGGAGAATGATGATGAAGTGAAAGCTGAACTAATGGAAGAGTTCAAGACAATCACTCCTGAGGAGGGAAGAAAACTAGTAAATCAAGCTGGTGTCTTGATCTTTCTTGAGTGGGACATTGCAGATGTTGTAGCTTTTAATGCTATTCTGAAGTCCAAGCACCCCTTACAAGATTGTAAAGAAGAGGTCAAGGCAATGTTGCAAGATTCTTCCTTTTGTAAAGAGTACGAGACCTTAGCAATTTGGGCGTTGGCCACTCAAGGCAGAAATCCAAATGTTACTAATATCAACCCAATTTTAAGAGGAGGGTTGATAATAAAGAGAGCTTTAGAAACCTCAACCATAGAGGCTACTAATTTGATTGTAAATGTGGCCAAGTTGGCCCAAAAAACTGCTGAAAGAGAGGAGGCTGAAAAGAAAAGCTAATGGAAAAATATATTCTCATAATTGGGGAATATAGCAAGATGCAACAAAGGAATGTTGAGCTATAGAATGAGGTGGACAGGATAAAAAACAAATAGATTGCCCATGAGACATCAAGTTCTCTAGGGATCAGAACATTTCCTTCCACAACAAGGTTAATGTGTCCTACTTCTCCTATTGTTTCTACACAAGGATCTCCTAGCCAAACTCCTTCCCTTAGCCCTGCTTTAGAGCTAATTGATGAAGAAATGGAATACTCTATTGATCCTTCAAACAAGCTGCTAATGCATAAAATTAGAGAGTTATAGGCATCCTTGAAGGAGAGTGAGGAGGGAATAGTTTTAAAGCAAAGGGAGGTTGTAAATGTTGTATTGAGAAAATTAAATGATAAAGTTGATGACAAGTTGTCATCTGTGTATTGTTTATATTCTTTATTATTAAATGCAATAAAGAATATTGATAGGGATCAGGAGGTAGTAGTACCATTAATTGAAAATTGGATCCCTAGGGCCAATGATCTAGATATAGTGTATAAAGCATCAAGGTTTGATATAAATAATAACCCCAAATCATTAAGGCCTACTCAGGTGTTGGTTAAGTCATTGCAAGTTTTTCAGACCTTACCAGATGACTTCAGAAGGAAGATTAGAAAGTTGCTGAAGAATTTTGATGATTGGAGTGAGACATTGTTACCTAATATAATTGATGAGTAGGGAAATATCAGGTCATTCCAACAGTGGCAGGATTAGGAAAATGAAGTCATCAATGATCAAATTAGATTAATTTGTGATGACTCAGATTATTATTTATAAGTGAGTTGTATTGATAAAATAATTAGCACCAATTCATTCCTAGAGTCTTTTGAAAGAGAAGTGAATCAGGTGGCAGTTAAATATACACCTTATAGTGTCAAGGTGGATGAGGTAATAAATTTTGATTGGCCTACTGATGAGGAATACCAAAAATGGGTAAATGTATATTTAACTGAGGAGAAGTGAAAAGGAGTAGGCTATTAACAGATGACAAATCAGCTATTGTAGTTACAACAAATTCCAATTTTTTTTTTGTGATAGTCTTGGCACAAAATTATTTAAGTTTATGTTGTTGTATCAACCATTCTCAGTGAGCACAATGAAAAAATGGATTATCTAGGGAAATTTCTATTGGAACCAATTTTTAGAATGTCACAAAGTAGTCCAATTGGTTGGTGGCACGTGTGCTTTCTGGCCTGATGCTTGTTTTCTCCTTATGTTCTATAAGAAGGATTTCAAGGCTAGAAGTATAGGCTAGCAAGTGAGATATTTTTTGGTCGAGTCTAGGTGAAGTGAAGAGCAAATTGTAAATTTTGATGGTTTTTAGGGAAAGTGAAATTTGAGTTTTTATTCATTCTCTATTAGGTTTTGAATTCACGGGGATTTGATGTTTTATGATAGTACTAGCATTTGAATTGAAATGATTAATTCAAACTCATGTCTCTCCATTGCACATGCATATTTGAATTTTGAATAAGATGATCAAGGGTTATCTCATTATTCTCACTGTTGTGGTGTGTATGATTCTTGTTTTACCTTTAATTCAAGGAATTAATTAAAATTCTTGAATGGGGATTGTAGGTCAGTATGTTTTGTATGAGTATTTGATAAGTAGTATTGGGTTAGAATACATTTTGATGAGATTGTAAAGCAATGTTCGCAAGGATTTTATATGTTATGTGTTAAATTTTTCATAAACCCTTAAATGATTATGAATTTGACTCCCCCAATGGATCTATGGCATTGATCTGAGTTATAATAATTCTTATGGTTCAATATTTGTTTTTCTTGACCTAGAGCTTGCTACAAATTCTAAATCAATGACTATCTTATACTATGAAATGTGTTGTAGTTATCTCATGCTCCAAATAGTTGATATTATTGATGAACAACCAATTCTATTCGGTATTATCCTATTATGTTGAGCTATTAAATGATATTATATGTTGTTGTTAATGTTGTTTATGATAATGGTGTAGAGGTTGTAAATGCATTAAGGGATCACCCTCTCAGGTCTTGCAAAGCCCAAAGTGTTAGAATTGGCTATGGATGCCAAGATATATGGACCAAATGGAAAGCACAAAAAGAGAGAGAAAGAGAATAGAATATGAGAATAATAGACTGTATTCAATGTCAATGATATGATTTGATTGTTGTTTACAATGAGAGAGAAACCTTGGTTATATAGACAAGGTGAGAACATAGAAGGGCATAAGATTATGACAAGTGTCATAATCTTATGACATGAGACAACTATGAAAAGCTATCACTCTACCTAAGGTGGAGACATAATCACATTATGTGTCCACAAAAGGTGGATGTGATAAAGTAATGACATGTCAAGTCCACCAAAAGTGGAAATTCTCCAACAACCTCCTATGTGGTCCCTAAGTAAACTTAACTAAGGTGTAATCATGACCTAGGACAAGGTACAACACATTTAATTACAACAAAACCCCCCCTTAAGTGCAAGTTAGGGAGAATGTACACAAATGCAAACAATGCAAGATGGGTCCTGGCTACAAGGCCATGTTAGGTACCCATGTAAATATGCAAATGCAATCTCTCACAAATGGAGAAAAGGAGAAAACCTAGTGGAATAAAAATCCTCCCCAAAAGAGAGATGAAATACAAAATAGAAATGCTCTCAATGAAGAATGAGAAGGTAAAAACCCCATATGAGGAGAAGGACCCCCCCATAAGAGAGAAGTAGAAGAGAGACAAGGTAGCCCCCCCTCAATGTTGAGTCTCGCACAATGATGGTAGAAGCTCAACATTGAATGTTGAAGATGATCCAATCTCGCCGAACCATGTTCCTCCCCTTAGGAAGAAACAAAACCAAGGATGTATGCAGGATGTCAAAAATATGATGTTAAGTTTACTTAGGGACCACATAGGAGGTTGTTGGAGAATTTCAACTTTTGGTGGACTTGACATGTCATTACTTTATCACTTCCACCAAGAGAGAGAAAATATGACAAGAATAGACTATATTCAATGCCAATGATATGATATGATTGTTTACAAAAAGAGAGACCCCTTGGTTATATATCCAAGGTGAGAACATAGAAGGGAATATGATTATGACAATTGTCATAATCTTATGACATGAGAAAAATATGAAAAGGTATCACTCCACCTAAGGTGGAGAGATAATCACATGATGTGTCCACAAAAGGTGGAAGTGAAAAAGTAATGACATAAACTGAAAACTTCATAATCTTTTATTCATAAACTCAGAATGATATACATTGTTCTGGTCATATGAAAAATAACACAGGAAAAACATCTCTTCATACTAACTTTTACATACTCTCCTTGCTCACTCATTCAGGAGGAACACTTATTTAAACCAGAAAAACAACTAACTAACTAACTCTAACAGAGAAAGTTGTGGACATAAATGTATCTTGAAACTAAGGAACAAACTTCTCATAAATGAAATCATATCCATTCAACCTGATCCAGGGAGAAGATTTAGCATTCAACTCTTTCTAGATTAAATGATCATTAAGGTTTTCTTCCCAATGACCTGGCCAAAGAGTCCTCGTTAGAACAACTTCCTCGACATTGTGCTGCAAATGGACTTTACTACAAGGCTGAAGTCTACTGCGCTTGATTCGCTCATGCTCCCTTCAAAAACCTATGATTCACACTGCAACAGAAGTGAAAGAAAACATGTGTGGAAAACAACACGATACATCCATTAATCACATATTAAATCTAACTTATTATTCAAAAAACACATGCATTATATCAGTCTTTCAGGAAGTCAAACAGTGTAATTAATTATAAGACACATATAGATGTTAGGCTATAGGAATGTAGGAATATATTGCTATAGGATACTACCCATTTTTAGATAAAGAGTCTTTAATAAAAGAGTTAAAACATCCACTAGCAATAAAAGTAGAAATATTAAAAATACATCATGATACTCAAATTATGAGCATATCCTGAGCTCATCATCTACCCCCTACTTAACCTAATGATGGTCCCCAAGCATTAAGTTTCTTGGTTGTTTCCATGAAATCTGTAGGATCATAATGGATTTTTGGCACCATCACAAATTTATAATAGAAACCTCTGAAATGTTGCCATCCTTCATATCTGCGGGTTTCTGTATCCTTATTAACATTTGTAGCTCGGTAGGGATAAAGTGGACACATTAAAATCGAAGGTCGAAATGTTATTGGCAACCATAACTTGAACCTCTTCTGAAGACCAAGTTGTATGTAATTTTCTATCCTTCCAAGGGATGCTTCAAAATTCAGGGGGCTATGTGGCTCATATTTCCTTAGCCCAACAATCAATTTCTCCCATCTCTTTTCAATTCTGGAAGAGGCAAGCTTCCAAAATAGATACAGTTGGCTTTTGAATTCTTCATACACTTGCTTTCTGATATCAAATATTTTTACTCTTTCTGCCTGATTGTGGAACCCATATGTAATAGTGAACCAAATTTTTAGCATTGTGTAGGGATCTGTGCTTTCTAATGGCAGTGGTATAGGCTCATCCTTTTCAGCTTCTTCATAGGCTTCCAATTGTCTGCCATAATTGGTTTTATTGGCTACCCATGACATAAGTGACCTCAAATGAATATCACCAATATAAAGAAGTGGATTCCACTCTGTTTTAGAGGGAATTATCAATCCATGCAAATAAAATTACCATAAAGAATTATTTAGCCAATTAGGAGTCACTTGGTATGCATCATAAAATTATTTGGCTAGATGAATAATAGGATCTAAATTCCTTGAAATTCTCATTAATTGAAACCAAAGAAATTTTTCCTTTAGGCACAAGGTATAGACTCTAGGCGGTGGTCTACACTCCACAATCTTACCAGTTATTTTCATCATTTCATTCATCTTCTCTTTCATTTCCTGGATTTCGTATTTCTTCCTTCCAATTTCTCTTTTCAGTTTCTTGTTCTCTTCCTCCCAAAGACTCTGTTGAATTTCAATCTTGGCTAAGTGGTAGAAAATCAAGGTTTGAAATGTGACTGGTCTCCATGTGGTCCTAAAGTATTCCAAAAATTCAATAAAAAATGTCTTTTTATAGAAAAGCATGGCTTGACAAGTTGCAGGGGTTATAAAGCTTCATTAGACACTTCTAACTGTTCAGGTTGTTCTTCCTCTTGCTATAGGATAAATTCCTATTGCTGTGTAGGAGGAGATTGTACTTCCTCTAAAATTTTCCTAGCTGCCTTACCCAAGTCATCAAGACTTGGCATTCCCCTCTCATTACTATCATGTTGTGCTTCGTCAACTTTCATTGGCTCATTTTGCACTTCCTCAGGAAAAATAGGTGGGTTATATGGAACATTTTCAGGTACATTCTGAGAATCATCATGGTTGTATTCTTCAGACTCCTCTGAAATTATTATAACTTCAGGTTGAGAAGATGTTGAGGTGACTTTACATTGTTTCCTTGCTGAAACTCTTTTTGGCAATGCGGCAGCTGTAGGAGGAATTGTCATGGCTTTCCTCTTCCTAACTTTCCTAGAGGGTTTAGACTAAATAAAAGAGGATGATAGTGAAACTACAGTGGCAATAGGTGTTGCTATAGGAGGAGGTGTTGCAGGAGAGGGATATTGTTGTCTTTGAACATGAGGGTCAGACTCTGGAGTTTGTTCTTCCCTAGATGACTCTCCTACCTTCATTTTTCCTTTTTCTCTTCTACTAGCAGATCTAGTTTGTACTTTGGTAGAGGGTTCTGGTGTGGAGGCAGTAGGAATAGATGTTGCAGGGGTAGGTGTTGCAGGGATTACTCTAGGCAGCTCTGGAAGTTGCAAACCCTTTTGGGAAACAAATTCTTACCAAGAAAGGAGTGATACATCCCTCTAGGAATGCTCAATCAACATTTTAATGAGGGAATGATGGGCAATAGAGTTGTCCCTTCCCCTCTGGGTTTCATGGGCACTTTGTTTTAAAAGATTTAACAAAAAAATTGGGACATTAATAGCTAACCCATGCCTCATATGGCTCAATAATTTAAAATATTAAGAATGTAAATAGGAGAAGCATCCCTCATAGGTTAAGTACCTGATTATGAATGTAGCATATTCTAAATATGGGAAGGGTAGCGACACTCATTTGCATCCTTGTTTAGAGACCTCCAAAGGTCCATCAGTTGGTACTATAAACTCTTCCCTAGCAGAAACAACATCTGAAGATAAATTTTTCTTGCTACAGGAAGCCGTGTTACTTCAACAATTCCTTCTTCTATTACAACCACTATCAAACCCCATACTGAAGCTTCCCCTTCTAAAATATTTCTTAAAAATTCACCAACAGCTTCCTCATTGAAAGAATCTAACTTCAGAAAATAGTTTAGGAAATCATAATTACTGAATGCCTGCACTGTTTGAGGATTTTGTGTTAAGAGCTCATGAGCTACATGCTCATGTCTTACCAATTCACCACCCATATTCACAAATTACCTTTGCTGAGATTCCAAAAAGTCAAAGCTTTTCTAAAAATTATTCTGCTCTACTTCTTTTTGCTTCTTTTTGTCCCGCCGTCACTTTCTCTTCTTTTCCAAGAATGACTTGAAAGATAATTGTATGTAATGATTATTAGGAAGTACTCATATCAAGAAGTTAATGTTGTTTAGATAAAACATGCAGCCATATTTGGAAAGTTCAAGAAGAATAAAAATATCTTATTAGTTGTGACAACAACATAACAAAAGGTTTGAAATGGACTATCCCACCCCCTACTTAAAAGTTGACATGTCCACACATGCACAAGATGAAAAGAAAATAATGTGCGATAAAGAATGATATGTACATAGCAGTTGTATGAATGAAATAAATAAATAATGTGATTAACAAAAGATATCGTGTACCTTTTAATTAATGCTCGTATGTGCTAGGAAAAGAATCAAAGCACACCATGAAATGACAGCTGGAATAGAAACCATGAATGAGGCGGTATGACATGATGGATGACATGGAAGAAAATAGAATGAATGGCGATGATGGATGGAATATGGAGAACGTGGTTTCCTTTAAAAGGAAACCTTTATTATGGGTATGCAACATGGAATTTAAAGAGATGCTGCAAGAGAAAGACTGAAGCCTTTTGTTGTAGGAAGATCAATGGTCGTATTTGAAATAAACTGCTACATAAATTCATCTTTGGATGTTGGATTATGATACAACCAAAGACAGTGTTCATTAAACAGTAGCTTGAATCGAACTAGATCTATTATGGCTAACAGCACTAAGCCATTATCAAATATATTTTCTATTTCATAAGGACACAGCCATCATGTGGTTAGTTTACCTTGATTTTCTTTGTATCTAGAGTCATAGATCAGTTCCTACTCACCGACAAAGAATTGTTTAGTTTGAATTTGATTGTCATGCCATTTCTTTCTTTATTGTTGGATAGTTTCAGTATGCTATAGGGCAAATTTCCTTAGCTCATCCAATGCATTCAGCTGCAGGAGGCATTCCTTTTGAGCCTCATAAATATCAATATTAAGCTCAAGAGCAGTCCTTATGGTCCTATGCTCAAACTCAATTGGCAACATGGCAGTCTTACCATAGAGTAACTCAAAAGGAGTAAACCTGGTTGTTATTTACCATGTTGTTCTATAGGCCCAGACTGCTTCAGAAAGGCAACTACTCCAATCCTTCTTGTGTAATTGGACTGTCTTTGTAAGGATTGCCTCAATTTCTCTGTTGGTCACCTCTGCCTAACCATTAGCTTGAGGGTGATAGGGGCTATACTTTCTATGCCTGATCTTATAAGCATTCATCAATGCAATGATTAAATTGGATGTAAACTAAGCTCCTTGATTAGTAACAAGTTCCCTTGGGACTCCAAACCGAGTAAAAATCTGCTCATATAGGAACTCAACAACTTTATTTTCACAGGCATGTGTCATTGTTTTCACTTCCACCCACTTGGTTACATAATCAGTACACACCAAAATGTATGATTTCCCATTGGATGGAGAATCAATAGGCCCAAAAAAATCCATGCCCCATTTGTCAAATGGACTGACTACCACTTGTGGATGCAAGGGCATTTCATCAAAATTTGTTGGTCTCCCCATACGTTGACATTGGTCACATTTCCTGGTGTAGGCTACAACATCTTTGTGTAGTGTGGGCCAATAATATCCTATATTAAGCACTTTCATAGATGTTATCTTGGTTGCAAAGTGCCATCCACATGGCTCATCATGATAGGTATGCAAAATGTCATAGGTATCATCTTCCCTCACACATCTTCTCATGACTTGGTTAGGTCCTGTATAAAATAAACAGTCCGTAATCCATGAAAAGTTAAAAATTTTCTCAACCAACAATTGCCTTTCCTTTGGTGAGAAGTGTGTTGAAATTTAGTTGGTTGCTAAATAATTTGCAATATCTACATACCATGGGGTTTGAGTAGCAATAAAAAATAGATGTTTATCAGGGAAGCTATCATCAATTACCTCAGGAGTGTCAGGTGTAGGTATTTGAAGTCTTGATAAGAAGTCAACCACCACATTAGCTCGGCCTGCCTTATCAATAATTGGTATATCAAATTCCTGCAACAATAGGAGCCATCTTGCTAATCTTCCAAATATGGTAGGCTTATTCATAAGGTACCTTATTGCTGCATGATTTGTATGAACAAATATTTGGTAACCAGTAACATAATGCCTAAACTTGTTCAGGGCATACAATAGTGCTAGCAATTCTTTCTCTGTGACAATATAGTTTAATTTAGGGCCTTGAAGGTTTTTGCTAATGAAATATATGGCATGCTCAATGGAATTCTCTTTATGTCCTAAAACTACCTCTATGGCATGATCAAAAGCATTTGTGTCTATATGAAAGGGCACATTCCACTTCGGTCCTTGAAGAATAGGTGCCTAAGTAAGTAGGTTCTTAAGCTGCAGGAAAGATTTGTCACAGGCCTTAGTCTAGTTAAATTTAGAATCCTTGGTCAATAAGGCATATAATGGACTAACTATTTTTGTTGAAATCTTTGATAAATCTTCTATAGTATCCAACACATACGTGCTATCACAATAGTGGTTTACAATTCCCGAGAGGAACGAATTTTAGCTGAAATCACATATTTTTAGAAAATATAATGATTTAAGCATTAAAAAGTTCCATTTTAAGGATTACAATTGAAGATGGTTTGATTAAATCACCTTAAATCAAACCCCCTTGGATAGAACCTCGCTAGTTTTAAACCATACCTATAAATGCGTCTCCTTTATTTCTACCTATCCAATGAATATAATTTTAATATGTTTTGGTTTTGTTATGCATTTGTTTTTTAAGTTTTATTAAACATAGGTTTTTCATCGAAAATGAATTTCTTTGTTCTTCACATGTGGAAAAATAGAATATTATCAAAAAAAAAAATGAAAAATATGAGTGCACTATATATTGAAGTCCTTGATCCAACAAAATAAATTAAATTAAATTTTGACATATACAAAAAAAGTTACGCGTTATACAGTTGTGCTATGTCTGAATTGTAATTCGTTTGACTATGAAACTTGATTAAGGAAAAAATATTCAATAAAAAACTATCTAACCAAGTGGAAGCACTCGATATCAGAGTTACAAATCTAAATTTGAAAGAATTATAATTTTAGCTTTCATGGAAAAAAAGTTATGCCTTATACGGTGTGCGTCACTTTTTAAAAATGTTGTTTTCTGAAAAAAATCAATTTTTGTGGGAGATGGAAAAAGAAGTGTAATTTGATTCCAAATATTTTGAAAATATAATTTTTAGAATCTACAATCAAAACTTGATGAGACTCTAGTTTGTACCATCTTCAAATTCCTCACAGTTTAGCCGCTATAGTTGCCCGAATGTGAAAATTTAGTTAAAAATAATAATTTCAATGCCAGTTTGGCCAAAAATTGTAAACCACTATTATGGGATCAAGTAGTAGGAAAATTATAACATCCTTTTGTTTTGTAGGTGTTGGCAAGGTTAGAATAGCTTCTATTTTTGCAGGATCAACTTGAATTCCTTCCTAAGAGACATGATGGCCTAAAACAATTCCCTCTTGCATCATCATGAAGCATTTTCTCACTATTCAAAAACAAATTCTGTTCCTAACACCTTTTCAACACTTTTTCCAAATTGGCTAATGCTTCTTCATAAGTAACTCTATAAAGAGTGAATTCATCCATGTAGATTTCCATAGAATCATGAGAAATATCAGAAAAAATACTTATCACTGCCCTTTGAAATGTTGCAGGTGCATTACACAGTCCAAAAGGTAAGACAGAGTAGGGAAAAGTACCCCATGGACTCGTAAAAGTTATTTTTTCTTGATCCTTAGGGGTAATTCTAATTTGATTATAGCCAATATATCCATCCAAAAAGGAGAAATACTTTTTCCCAGACAATGAGTCCAGTACTTGGTCAACAAATGGCAATGGAAAGTGATCCTTTTTAGTTGTTGTGTTCAGCTCCTTGTAGTCTACAAAAACTATCTATTTTCCACCTTTTTTAGGGACAACCACCAATGGAGATACCCATTGGCTGTTTGAAATGGGGTAGATAAAACTAGCATCAAACAATTTTTGGAGCTTTGTTTTAACTATTTCCCTGAGTGTTGGGTTTATCCTCCTTTGAGGCTATCTAACAAGTAAATAGTCTTCCATAATGTAGATCCTATGAGTACAGAGCTGAGGATCTATTCCCTTCATATCCCCATAATCCCATGCAAAAGCTTTGTGTTGATCTTGTAGCATTGTGACTAGAGCAACTTGTTGAGATTGAGGCAGCTTATTATTGATGTTCAGACAGTGGCCTGGAGACATTTCTACTTGCTTAGTAAGATCATTCATTTAGGCTGTTGAGAAAGGTGGTGTATGTATTTCATGTGGAAGCAAGTTAGGATAAACTATAGGAGATTCAAGTGACAAGCTCTTAGAATTCAGTTGCTATAGGAAACACTATTGAGGACAACTATCTATAGTAGATAAGCTACTCAGACTAGGGTTGGACTGCAAAATGTGTAAAAACATGTCATCCTCACTCTAGAGCTATGAAAATGGATTAGTTTGCAGCATCATTAGGTAGGCCAATGAATTAACTTCTTCAGTTTCCTCTCCTAAATCTGGCCAAATTGGTTGAGATAAGTCTGGCTAAGGTTTGGTAGGTGGATATAAAGCCAATTTCTTTCTTGACTGACCATTAGAAATTATCATATCTCCTGAATGACATCCTATAAAAGCATCAACCATAGCTAACCATGCTCTACCTAGGATAATAGGATATCCTCCCAAAGTTGCCTTAGTGGACAATATGGTGAAGTTTGTTGGGTATTCCCAAGACTCAATGGTGACAATTATATCTTCTACCACTCCATCAAGTTTTACTGTGGAACTATCAACAAGCTACAGGATGGTAGGTGTAGACCAAATTGTTGGGATTTTCAAGCACTCCATTATATACTTGGTCATTACATTGATCGCTACACCAAGGTCTATCAAAACATTCTTTACTATTTAGCCATTAATATGTATTTGTACCACAAGACTCCCAAGGTCAGTATATTTTGGAATGACTATCTTCCCCAACATAATATCTGCTAACTGTCCTAGAACATGGATGGTTTGGGGATCATTTTTCTTTCTTCCTAGTTTCTTTAAACAATCCTCCTTAATGGTTTTTCCATAAATTGGGACACCTTTGATGGCTTAAAAAAGGGGAATTTGAATGTGTACATTTTTCAGTTGATCCAAAATATCAAAGGTAGGCTCTTCCATAGACTTGGATGTAGTAATTTGCAATCTCTGAGGAAAAGGTAGTTTTCCCTGATGCTATAGGACATGTTCCTTAGAGACAGTATCTGATACAGGTATATGCTCTGCAGGATCAGTAGGTTGTTCAGATGTAGAATCTAGAATATCTGTAATTATAGGTGGTTGTGGAGTAGGAAGTGTGGTTCTAGATCTAAGATGGATATTATGAATATTTAGGGTATAAGCTGGATATTGATTAGCTTCTACAAAATACATAGGTTGTTGTTGTTGCTACTTGTTATTATTAGGGTTTGGCAATGGTTGAGCAGGAATATGGGTTTGTTTTGGAGGGCCAGTATTTGTTGCAAGTGTTGCAAGAAGCGGCATGAGAGCTGGAGGTTGTGGCTATTGAAGCTGCAGGGAGCCAAGAGATTGGTTCTGCCATTGTTGTGGACTTCTCCATTGAGGATTCTACTGCCAGTTACTTGGGGGTGGAGTCCATTGTCCTTGTGGCTATTGCCAACCTCCTTGAGGAGATTACCATTGACAACTCTGATAGCTAGGCTAGTGAGGTTGAGAAGTATTCCAAGGTGGTATTGGGCCATATGTAGGTTGCCATTGGTTATTGTAATTAGAATAAGGATTACCAAAAGTTAAAAGGTTTTGAGGCATACCTTGTCTTTGAGCCCATGGTCGCCTTTGTGCGACGAAGAATACTTGGTCATCATCACCTTCTACCATCTTAAAGTAAGTAGGTAACTCCTTAGCCTCCAGGTTAGCCACCATATTACATTTGTAGTCATGTGTCTTCTGTCTACAATGTGGACAGAACTCAGCCAAGATTGCTTCAGCTTCCTCATATTTCTTTCTAGCTTGCATAGTATCCAACTATGTAGCCATATTGTTTATGATATGGGTATGTGCAGGATCATCATGGAAAAAAAAAAGCCCTTAAGTGGCAAAAAATTTAGAAAAATCCGTGTTAGACAACTTGACGTAAAAAATTGAATAAGTTATCTATATTATTTTGAAAATATGTAAGAATAGAATTTTTAGAAAATTGAATGTAGTTTCTAAACTACCAAGTTTATTTAAAAATAAATAAAATCTATTTGGTGAAAATTTCAAATTTCAATGTAGTAGTACTTAAATTTCATGGAAAAATAAGAAGTAGGTGTCAGTTGACCACCCTAACCATAATAAAATGATAATATTTTTTTATAAAATTTTATATATAAGTAGAGGAATCATGTCCGGATGTGATGCATATTTGTTTGTAATTTTTTCCAATTAAATAATTAATTATGAATTTTTTATTACAACTTTTAAAAAATATAAAAAACTCGTATGTCTGACCACATTAACTTGGTCAAAAATTTATGAAATTTAATTTTTCTTTTTTTAATCCTATAGTATGTGAAACATAAAATGTGACACATATTTCAAATTTAACAAATGTGATACCGTTTGAAAGTTATAGATGTTTTTCAATCAGCCTATTGATCAGGACTTTAGTCGTAATTCTAATAGAAAATAAATAATAATTATTTATTAAATTCAAATTAAAGCATAATTTATATTGGTGGAGAGCTAAGAATCTCCTCTAAAAATGTTTTTCGTTTCATCAACTTTGGGTAAAAAAAAGTCGTCAGCCACATACCCTACAAATACCCATAATATTGCCACTTTTTGGCCCATCATGATCCTGCACATACCCATATCCTACTTGAAGTCATATAGAAAATTTGTGATATTCATCCTTGAAAATCCATTAGTAGAAGACTTTCCCACTGTAGCTTGATGACCTCTGCCCTTCTTAGTGTTTGCTCGAGAGTAGTTGAGACATATTTTCTTGATATCATCCCAAGGCAATTGGGTTATATCTCCTCCTCCGATCAAGTCTAGAGCATCTATATAGGTATCAATGATTCCTCTTAGGAAGAGTAGGTTTTGATATTCTTCATTGAGAGTATGGTCTAAATTATTTTTCAGGGAAAACAAGAATCTTAAGATATAGTCTTCCAGACTTTCATCCTCCTTTTGTTGAATTTTGAATATATCATCACCCTTATTACCACTCTTACAATATTCCTTGTATTCCTCAAGAAATTTTGTTTGCATGGTTGCCCAATTATCAATAACACCCCTTCCCAAATGCACGGGCCATTTAAGATCTCCTTTCAAAGTAGCAGGAAACAAATTTAGCTTGTGAGCATCTGAAGTGTAATCATAGCTATGACACAGGATGTCAAACTCAAAGAAAAAAGTGTTTGGGTCCTTTGCAACTAATCTGTAGAAATTGGGAAGCAATGAAGAAGGAATATTTTTAAGGTTATCATTATCTTGCTGGGAAACGATGGGAAACTCAAAAGCAAGAGGTTGATTAGGTGGATTTCATGCCATATTTGTTTGATGGAGTATCAAAGAAAATGGATTTTCTTCAGGTTCTTTGTCAACTGGGTGAAATGGAAATTCAACAAACAAGTTTTCAACAAATGGATTGATACCTTGATCTCCTTCTTCCTCAAATAGATTATAAGTTGGTTCAAAATTGTTATCAATGAATGGAAGGTCAAGGAGGAATCTTCCCAGGCCATCTCTTCTTCCATGCATGCAATAAAATGAATGGTGAATTGAAGGAATTTTGAAAATGCTTGAATAACAAACTAAACTACTGCTAACAATGACTTATGATAGGTCCTTAGCTTGACACCATCTTCGACAATGGCACCAACAATGGTCGTGCCCACAAAAGGATATAAAAGTCACAAAAAATCCTAACCTAGGAATTGGACATTCCAACATGCGACTAACATCTTCTTATGGTTGTTCATTTACTATGTCAAACCAGGGAACGTATACTTGAAATGAAGCAGCATTGTATGTGTACTAAGAACTAGTTTCAATCACGATTTACCAGAAATAAATGCATGAAAGGAATTCTACTTATGCTATAGGAATGTAATGCAAATCCTTTTAAACTTAATCAAAGCAGAAATCATAATGACTATAACTGAAAAACAAACTGTGAACTGGCCTTATGCTGTAGGAACAAACACATGGATGGATTCTCGATGCTACAAGAACAATATAAGACTGAGTTTGCACTGAAACTTCAAGAATGAAATCTAACTTATGATTAATAGAAAATAAAGAACTAACTAACTACAGATACTTACTAAGTGGGCCCCCTTAGCAAGCATCAACTAATTATGCAAGAATTGAACTCAGAACTTCATCAACTTTTATTCATAAACTTAGAATGATATACATTGTTCTGCTCATATGAAAACTAACACAGTAAAAACATCTCTTCTTAATAATACTAACTTTTACATACTCTCCTTGCTCACTCGCACAGGAGGAACACTTATTTAAACTAGAAAAATGAATAACTAACTAACTCTAAGAGAAAGTCATGGACATAAATGTATCCTGAAACTAAGGAGCAGACTTCTCATAAATGAAATAATATCCATTCAACCCGATCCAGGGAGAAGATTTAACATTCCACTCTTTCTAGATTAAATGATCATTAAGGTTCTCTTTCCAATGACCCGGCCAGAGAGTCCTAACTGGAACAACTTCCTTGACACCATGCTGCAAATGGACTTTACTACAAGGCTGAAGCTTGTTGTGCCTGACTTGTTCATGCTCCCTTCAACAACCTACAATGCATACAACAATATAAGTGAAATAAAACATGTGTGGCGAACAACACGGTACATCCATTAATCACATATTAAATCTATCCCATTATTCAAAAACCACATGCATTATATCAGTCTTTCGAGAAGTCAAACAAGGTAATTAATAAGACACATAGAGATGTTAGGCTACAAGAATGTAGGAATATATTGCTACAAGATACTATCCATTTTTAGATAAAGAGTCTTTAATAAAAGATCTAAAACATCCACTAGCAATAAAAGTAGAGATATAAAAAATACATCATGATACTCAAATAATGAGCATATCCTGAGCTCATCAAATATGACATGTTTTATTAACAGTGGCATAAATGAATTTAGGGCTGAGGAATTCCCTAGAAATTGTGATAAGTCTACTGCACCAATTGATACAGAAGTGAAATAATTGTCAGTGTCTAATAACTTGTGGAATATTTATTTTGATGGTGCAAGTTCAAAATAAGGATCTTGTGCGGGTGTTTTGCTACGATCACTAAGTCGAAAGACATTCAAGTTCTCTTTTTCTTTGTTATTTGAATGTACCAATAATGTGGTAGAGTATGAGGCCCTGCTATTGGGGTTAAGATTGGCTGGAAAACATGGGATCAAGAAGCTTCAAGTAATTGGAGATTCTAAGCTTGTGGTTTCCCAGGTTGAATCCAGGTATGTATCAAATAATAAGAGGTTGAAATAGTATAGGATTGTTGTTTGGGATGAATTAGAGAACTTTGATGCATTTTGCATAGGATGGATGGAGAGAGGCCACAATAAAGTGGTAGATTTATTAGCAAATATTGCATTTGTAGACACATAAAATTGTCCTAGGCTTGCAACTCTTGATTATTCAACATTGCCCCTTTCATTCTTAATAATTAAATAACTTTTAATTATTTAATTATTTTCTAAAGTCATAATTCTTCTATTAATTAAATAATTTTAATTATTTAATTAATTCATTTTTATCTTTATTCTCTCTTGATTAATTAAATAAATTTTATTTATTTAATTACGTCACTAATTAAGTTCCCTTCTTTTAAAATTAAATAGATTCTAATTTATTTAATTTTTGTCCACTTTCCACTATAATTAAATAATTATTTTATTTTATTTTAATTATTTAATTATTCATTAGTCTTTTCTCTCATTAATTAAATAAATTTTATTTATTTAATTTAGTCCACTCTCTTGAATGTTGAATTAAATCATCATTTAATTCAAAATAATTCTTTTTGTCACGTTCCTCTATAATTAAATAATATCTTTATTATTTAATTATTCACTGGTCACCTGGAGGAAATAAATTTTATTATTTAATTTCTCCAGCAACCTCTTTGTTCGTGCCAGTCTTATCTTCCAAATTTATTCTTATCTTTTGACATCTCATTTAATTTCAACCCTTCATTGAATTATCTTATAATTCAATCTTGGCCCTTCATCCTTATCATTGCCCTAATTTTGACCTAACCCTAATGCACACAACAACATTCAATCTTGATCTTTGATTCTAGGGTTTTTTGTCATCTTCTCATCCTGGCCACAGATTCAAAAGTGTAGTTTTTATAAAATGACAATTTTGTTCTCATTTTGGCCCCCTCTGGCTCTCTCTCTCTCAGCTCTCTCTCCATCTCATGCTCATTCTGTCAATTTAGGTTATGATCATTGTCATTTGCAGTCATTGTCATTGTAGTCTATTGTCAAGTCATTTCTTTCAATAAAATCCTTCAAAACTTGCTTAGGGCTTTGTCATTTGTCATAGTTGCTCATACAAATCTGAGGGCATCTCTATTTACAGCAAGCTAGGAGGTGTAACAAAGGTCAACCATGGAAGATGAAGACCTAGGGTAACATTGTTCCTTTTGTTTTCATATTATTTCCTTTGTACTTTGTTATTTCAATGGATTTGATGTTATTGTGCTAACCCCTTTAACAAATCTGAGATTTTTCATTGATTACATTGGTGAACCTGACATATTTTAACACATTTTGAGAAATCTTGGAGTTGGATCTTTTTATTGCAGGTTTTGTTAGCTTTTTGTTGCAGGTTTGGCATCATTTTTGGACAAAACCCTAGTTTCCAAGGATTCGACCATATCTTTCACACGGCTTTGTATTTTCTCACAATTTTTTTTTCTGTAGGTCGAGGACACTATCAAGAGCTCTCATACCAAAAATCAGATCTTTTGGATCTGTTTTTCATTTTTTATAATTTTTTTTCTGTTTTTAATAAAAAATTAATTTCAGGAGTAAATAATCGAATTTTTCAGATATTTTTACATTTCTGGAAAGCTATTTTAATTTTAATAGGGGTCTACTCTTTAGGTTTTAAATTTTTATGTGCAATTATTAGTCAAAAAATAGATTTTTTGAAATTAGGGTTTAAAACAAATTTGCTTAGATCTCACTCACAGTTATAGGTATACTCACAATTTTTTTTTTGAAGATTTGAAATGAAATCAGACGCCTCCAATAAAAAAATCAGAATTTTTGGAGCTATTTTGTATTTCTTATAATTTTTTTATGATTTTTAATAGAAAATTAATATTGGGCGCACAATAGGGAATTTTTCTGACTTCTTTACATTTCTGGAAAGCTCTCCGAAAAATAATATCAGTCTCTTCTTTTATTTTGTATTTTTCAAATCAATAATGTCTTCAAATAATTGAATCTAATTCGGCTATGTGAAAAATATGTATCTGAAATTGCAATTTTCTAATGAGTTTATTTTTTTTCATGGCTGCATTATGATATTATTTCTTTTGATTTTGTAGGGTGATCATAAAGAGTTTTAGTGGCAGAAATATCATTCATACACAACAAATTGGAAAGTGAATAATCAGGTGCACATATCCCATCTTCCATTTCTTAATCTTGTTTGTCACACATTTCAATTTGGGGCATAAAATTAATCCTTGTTTGCAAACACATTTGGATTTGGGCTCTTAAAAATGAATTTTGTCTTCAATCACATATCAAAATTGGGTCTAAAATTAACCATTGTCTTCCTACACATTTGAATTGGGGTTAAAAAGAACATGTGCTTCTATTGTTTGCATACAAACATTTCATTTCTAAGGGAAATTAATCATTGTGAGTGTGAATCAAGTGTGTGTGTGATCACAAACACCTCACTTGATTTGCTTTTGTCAAACCCTTCATAGGAGGCCTGCTAGGGGATTTCATCACCCCTAGGGACGACCTCAATCGAAGTGTGAATCGAAAGACACGCTTGTTTGGAAGTTAAAATCTTGTCACTCTTGGCTAAGCCCCAAAGAACTTTATACCTTTGGGAAGTGAAAGTGAAGGGTGGGTTACCCCTTTCTCTCGGCTGTGTGGCAGGATTTTTCTTTCAAATTCTTCCTTAGTCAACCTTGTGCAATCTAGCTAGAGACCTAATTGGCCATACCCCACTTGACTAGTCATAGGGCTTGTTGTTGTGTATTCAAGTGCTTGATTAATCATAACATTTAATCTTGGAAGACAAACTTATCATTGTGCTTGGTGTGTGTGTTTATGCATTTACATGTAAAATCTTGTGTTTGATATTGCCCAAGTCAAACTTCCAATAAAATTTTTCCACATCATCCAAGTCATCCAATCTCGTCATTCCACATCATCATCTCTTTCATCTAATCAACATCATTTTACACCATGACAACATTTGAAGACATAGCACTAGGGCTTATTCACATGCTTCATAAAGCTCAAACAAATCAAACACCTTTAGACCAACAAATCATTCAAAGCACCCATAACATTATCCAAAAACTTCAAACCAACCAATCACCACAAATGCAACAACTCATAGCACAAATCCAATACCTCATGGCCAACTGTCAAGTCCAACAAGCACATTATCAAGTCCAATCACCACATCAACACATTTCACATCAACCCTATGTGTCACTTACATCATCATATCAACCTCATCCATCCACATATCATGTTACCTCTTCGTCAACCTATCACAACTCTTCTAATTTCAACTCTTATCCACATCAATCAACCTTTCAACAGTCATTATCCCATTCAACCCCTCAATCATCATCACAACAACAAATCATATCACAAGTCCAAACACCATTCCAACCTCAACACATTCCACCACAATCCTATGTGTCACCTTCATCATCATGCCACAAAACCCATTTACCTTCCATGTCAATGCCACATCGACATGTCCACCCATATCACAACAACAACATAGCTTCCCAAGTCCACCTTGGCAACAACATCAAGAGCCTTTAAGTCTTAATGCCACCTTTGAAAAGGGGAACACCAATCTAGTCCATGCACCCTTACCACCATCCAATCAAATGAATATCCCTAATCCACCATGTCCTAGTCCTAATCCATTGGACACTCCATCTTCTAACCAATCAAACTCTTCATTTCCCCCACCATCATCTAATCCTCCTTCAAATCAATGCCTTACATTTAGATATTTAAAACATAAATTGATGGCATTACATAAATCCACCAATCCACCTACAAAGGATGTGACCCAAGGGCTACAAGAAAGGAATCAATTGCCACCATGTCATTCAACTCATATACTTGAATATACAAAAGAGTCCTCAAACATCATGCCAAGTCCTTCAAGTCAACCATGCTATCCACAACCCCTTGAGCCAAGTCAAGATTCTCCCCTCATAATTCCAAGTCAACCTCCATCATGCTCCTATGTTGTTGACCATCTTTAACATGTCAAGTCTCTCCAAGAGTCATCCCCTTCTATTTCCATTCAAGCAACCCAAGATGTATGTCAAGAGCCTAATCCTAAGCATGTGGAAACATCAAGCCCTAGTCCTAATCAAGATGAAATCATTTTCATCCAACCTGTCCATAATCTATATCTCTGTTATGATCAAGATGATATCCATAATGATGAAGAGCCTATCCATGAGCAACTTGATCCTATACCTATCCATGACCAAGATATTCCAAATTCACCTCCACCTAGCACTATCCATGATCCATCAACATCCACTTCCCTTGATGACACAAGTGCCTACCAAGCTAGTATAGAAGATCAAACCAATAATGTGGATCTAAATGAACATATTCAAGATCCTTTAAATCCTCCATCATCCACTATCTACCCCATTGCAAGTCCTCCATCATATCCACTTGGTCTTTCCCATAAGGAACTCGTGTCTAGTGTTCCACCTACACCTAGTTCCATTGTCCATTGCATACCCCAAGGACACCAATCTCAAGAAGTTGGTACTTCCTCCATGCATTCTAAGTCCACTTTCCACCATAAGCCCTATCATACCCCCAAAGCATACATGGCCATCCCCTCTCCATCATCCTACAAGTGTCAAAAGCATGTGACCATACACTTCCCTCCATCCACTCTACCACCATTGCTTCCAACTCCTAATCTCCCTCCATCTACTTTGCCACCATTACTTCCAACACCTAATATTCCAATCATTCATAAATACCCTAAATATCCTAGTCATGACCAACAAATGCACACATTGTGTAAACATAAAGCTTCCACTCAATCCATCCACCCCATGGGATTCAAAAATAAAAATTTAGATGCTTCTATTTATAAAGTCAAAGATTCTAATGGTCCTAATGCCTTAGCATACAATTGCAAAAAGTCAAAGCCAAGTGCATCAAAAAAGTTATATAAGCCCATGCCTCCAAAAGAAAAGTCTAAAAACAAAATGGTTTGGGTACCTAAGCAAAAAGAAATCAAGTCAAATGAGGCATCTACGTCACAAAAATCCCAACCATCCACTTCCATCCAAAATACACATTCCATTCAAAAATTACAAAAATCCCACAAGACAAATAAAATCCATAAAAATTCTAAGTCTATGTGGGTACCTAAAGCACTTCATCACCCATATCCTAAGCAAACATCTCCATTGCTTTCTACACCTCGTCCACATCAAAAGCTTCAACGTTTATCACAATGTGTGCAACCATTGGTCATGGTTCCCTTCTATTTCACAACAAGCCCTTATACCTCCATCTCGTCACCCCCCATCCACTATCCTACATATCTTCCCCACCACCCTCCTATGGTCCATGCTTTTGGCTAAGCCTCCCCATTCATCTTTTACATAATTCCCATATAAGTCCTATATCTTCCCTACATAATCTGCATCATAATCCACTATCTTCCTTACATAATCCACATCATAATCCATCATCTACCTAATCTATCTCCCTTTCATGTCATCCCTTACCAACATCGATGAGCATAATGGCATTTGACATAGTCCATGCAATGATATCCATTTCTAGTGGGACTATCACCTTTCATGCAACTAGACACTTGAGTCCCTTCTATCCAAAAGTCAAAAAGTCAAAAAGTCAAAAAGTCAAAAAAAAAAGTAAGGAGAAATCCCTTCATCCAATGGTGAAAACCTGGTAAACAGGGGCCTTGGATAAGTACCATGATGAAAACCTGGCAAACAGGCATCATGTGTAGTTTTATCTTCTATGTCACTTACACTTGGGGGCACAATGTCTTATCTATCCAACCTATCATTTTTATGTCATATCATTTCCATCCTACCTACCATCTTTAGCCATCATACCTACCTATCATATTGGGTCCACTTATCCACTCTTCTCCTTTTGATCTCAATGAAGATATAGGGGAAAAATGTTGAAACATGTTTTTTTGGTATCTCTTGACATACCTCATCCTATCTAAACCAATCATATCATTATCCTATTGTCATCAACTTTGTCACGAAAAATCCTAAGTCTTGTACCTAGAATGGGGCATGTCATTCCTATGCGACATAGTCTTTGGAGATCACATCCTTGCTCTCTTATGCATACATCCATTTCATCCATTAATCCCATTTATCTCCTTGCACCTAGACTTGGTTTTCCCCTTGTCATTGGTAACTAGCACAAAGGCTACCCAAATTTTCATCCATTGACACTTTAAAAATGTCAAAATCCAAAAAAATCATAAAATGACAAAAAGACAAAAAACATCATAAAATGTCCTTAAAAAAAAAAGACAAAAATATCATAAAATGTCAAAATCCAAAAAAATCATAAAATGACAAAAAGACAAAAAATATCATAAAATGTCCTAAAAAAAAAAAGAAGACAAAAACATCATAAAATGTCCTAAAAAATAAAAAATAAAAAAAATCATAAAAGGTCCAGAGAAAAACACAAAAACATTCAAATCAATGTCAAAATCCTAAAAATGGAGTCAAAGTCAGTCATGTCAGTTAATCCATGTCATTGTCGAACTACGTTGTCTCTGCACATTTGCTACGTAGGCAAGGCCATCAGCCGATGAGTCCCCGAGACATTAGGTCAGTCCTTTTAGGTTGGTCAAAATAAAATCATGGCATTTTTCACAATCGTCACATCGGTCAAATAAGTCAGACATAGTCAAACTCGAACACAAGATAGTCATTTGAAACGTTAATGTCAAAATTGGTCAAAATTAGACAACATAAGCCAATCAATCATACAGTCAACATCAGTCAACTTGCCAAAACACATTAGTCAAAACAATGTCAATCTCGTCACTCTTTGGTCCTCTTCAAGATGTGTCCTTCTTGGAGTTAGACCTCGTCAAAATGTCCTTTGCCTTTTCAGGATGTGTCCTTCCTGACAATAGGCCCCGTCAAACCGGCAACATCGTCAAATTCGCAAAACTCTTAAACTATCAAAACTGTTAAATCAACAAGAAATCAATCTTTGGCAAACAAACACTGGCAATAAAAATTACATGGCTATTAATCTTTCTGGTCTTTCTTGTCTTATCTTTTGACTATCTTGGCTATTTTGTCTTATATTTTTTACTATCTTGTCTTTTTGGTCATGTTACTAGCTACCTCGAGGATGTCCCATGAAGGATTTAGAGGTGCGATGACGTCTCCTGGCCTATTTTATTTTCTCTGACTACTGTCTGTGGATTGTCTTGACAAAAAGACTAGGGCAACATGACCCTTAGTATGAGTTAGGACATTCCTTGTCTATGACTATCTATTTTTCAAGTGGATGACCTTGCACACCTTGGTCTACGTCATACCATTGTGTTTGTTGTCCATTTGTGTCATTTTGACCGCCCAATGATGATTAAGAGCAATAAATATTAGTCCTATGGCAATGTTTTGAAGGATTTGGTCTAGGAACTAACATGCATCTTCTTTAGTCTTGTCATCTTCTCTCTCCCATCTCATATAGGCATTGCATCCATATCATCATCCATATATTTTGCACTAACATTTCTTTGTCTCTTCATATTCTAGTCTTCTCATCCATTTCGAGAGCACACCCATGTTCTTGGAACCTGACTGTCCTCTCGAGGGGGCATACCACAACCCTCCTCATCATTCTTCGTCATCTTATTTTGCACTGGGGCATATTTTTGACTTCTTTTCTTTGTCACAATGTGACATGCTACATTATGACAAAGAGGGGCAAAATGTAGACACATAAAATTGTCCTAGGCTTGCAACTCTTGATTATTCAACATTGCCCCTTTCATTCTTAATAATTAAATAACTTTTAATTATTTAATTATTTTCTAAAGTCATAATTCTTCTATTAATTAAATAATTTTAATTATTTAATTAATTCATTTTTATCTTTATTTCTCTTGATTAATTAAATAAATTTTATTTATTTAATTACGTCACTAATTAAGTTCCCTTCTTTTAAAATTAAATAGATTCTAATTTATTTAATTTTTGTCCACTTTCCACTATAATTAAAAAATTATTTTAATTATTTAATTATTCATTAGTCTTTTCTCTCATTAATTAAATAAATTTTATTTATTTAATTTAGTCCACTCTCTTGAATGTTGAATTAAATCATCATTTAATTCAAAATAATTCTTTTTGTCACGTTCCTCTATAATTAAATAATATCTTTATTATTTAATTATTCACTGGTCACCTGGAGGAAATAAATTTTATTATTTAATTTCTCCAGCAACCTCTTTGTTCGTGCCAGTCTTATCTTCCAAATTTATTCTTATCTTTTGACATCTCATTTAATTTTGACCCTTGATTGAATTATCTTATAATTCAATCTTGGCCCCTCATCCTTATCATTGCCCTAATTTTGACCTAACCCTAATGCACACAACAACATTCAATCTTGATATTTGATTCTAGGGTTTTTTGTCATCTTCTCATCTTGGGCACACATTCAAAATTGCAGTTTTTATAAAATAGCAATTTTGTTCTCATTTTGGCCCCCTCTGGGTCTCTCTCTCTCAGCTCTCTCTCCATCTCATGCTCATTCTGTCAATTTAGGTTATGATCATTGTCATTTGCAGTCATTGTCATTGTAGTCTATTGTCAAGTCATTTCTTTCAATAAAATCCTTCAAAACTTGCTTAGGGCTTTGTCATTTGTCATAGTTGCTCATACAAATCTAAGGTCATCTCTATTTACAACAAGCTAGGAGGTGTAACAAAGGTCAACCATGGAAGATGAAGACCTAGAGTAACATTGTTCCTTTTGTTTTCATATTATTTCCTTTGTACTTTGTTATTTCAATGGATTTGATGTTATTGTGCTAACCCCTTTAACAAATCTGAGATTTTCCATTGATTACAGCATTAAAACAAATGATATAACTTATGCTAGAATTTCAAAGGTTGAGGTGCAAACCAGACCATCCATTCTTGATAATATAAAAAAATGGCAATTATTTGATAATGATGATGACATACTAAGGTTTTTGAATTGTGTGGATGAATATGAAACTCAAGAAATTGACTTTGGAGCTTTTGTGGAGAAAATTTATGGTAATGATACTGTATTTGGAAATAAGGTCATTCAGTTAAAGAAAAATACAATTCCTAAGGGTTTAGTTGTATTAGAAAGAGTGTTTGATAATTAGGATAGGATAAAGGCTAATCATACTGCTTCCCATCCTGATGTCTTGGAAGAGATAAATCTTGGAATAGAGTCATCACCAAAAAAGGTGTATATTGGAAAGAAACTATCACCAAAGGTGAGAAGGATGCTAATTGACTTATTAAGGAAGTTTAGGCATGTGTTTGCATGGTCCTATGATGACCTTAAAGCATACAAAGAGGATCTTTTCCAACATGAGATCCCTTTGAGGGATGGAGCCAAGCCATTTAGGAAAAAGAAAAGGCCCATTAATCCCACTCTGGCCCCCAAGATGCAGGAAGAATTAATGAAGCAAAGGGATGCAGGGATCATCAAGCCAATCAAAAAATCATCTTTGGTGTCAAACTTGGTGCCAGTGAGGAAGAAAAATGGAGACATTAGATTATGTGTAGATTTTAGGAATTTGAATGTGTCTTCATTAAAAGACAACTATCCATTACCAAATATGGAAGCCATGCTGTAAAGGGTAATAGGTTGTGAATTTATGTCTATGATGGATGGGTTTTCTAGTTATAACCAGCTCATGGTCAAAGAGTTCGAGTAGTTTAAAATAGCTTTCACTACACCATGGGGAACATATGTTTATGCCAAAATTCCTTTTGGTCCGGCAAATGTAGGAGATACTTTTCAGAGAGCCATGAATGTGGCATTTTCATATTTCATTAACTTGTTTTTGGCAATTTATCAAGATGACTTGACAAAATATTCTAAGAAAGAAGAGGATCATTGTGAGCATCTGGAGAGGGTATTCACTAGAGAATTGGAGTATGGTATTTCTTTGAATTTGAATAAATGTGTATTTGGGGTAAGAGAGGGAAAAATGTTGGGACATATAGTTTCTAAGGATGGAGTAAATATTGATCCAAAGAGAGTAACTGCAATAGATAAAATCCCACAACCCCCTAATGCCAAAGGAATACAATCTTTCTTTCGACAAATAAATTTCCTAAGGGGGTTCGTGAAAATTTTTGCTAAGATAGTTCGCCCGATTTCAAAAATACTAAAGAAGGGAGCCAAGGTTGAATGGGAAGAGGAATCTTCTCAGGCTTTCTAGGCCATTAAGCAAGCAATAAAGGAGGCTCATGTCCTAAGAACTCTTGATTTTTCTAAACCTTTACATATTTTTTTATTTGCTTCTTTCCACACAATTGTAGTTGTGTTGTTACAAAAGAATGTTGAGGGTTTTGAACAGCCTATAGCCTTTTTCAGAAAATATTTACAAGCTACAAAACTTAAGTATGATATAAGTGAAAAATAGGCATATGCATTAGTAAAAGTAGTAAAAGCTTTTAGGCCTTATTTGATGGGATCTACTATAGTTGCATATGTACCTAGTGCTATTATCAAAGATATTTTCACACAACAAGAAGTGTCAAAAAGAAGGTGTAGATGGATCAACAGGATCTAGGAGTTCAACATCAAGATCCAAATTACTAAGCTAGAGAGAGGACAAGGATTGGCCAAGCTTATGGCCCAAAGTAATTTGGAAGAAAATATGATAAATTTTGTCCAAGAGGAAAATAGATCACACATATGTGATATGGAGCATTCTGAATGGTAGAAAGGTGTGACACATTTTTTCAAAAGATGAAATGTCATGATAACTTGAGTGAAAATGAGAAAAGGAAATTGAAATTACATGCTATTAAATATTTTATTATAGCTAGGAAGCTTTGGTGGAGAAATGGAGAAGGTGTCATGCTGAAGTGTGTTAACCAAGATCAAGCACAAGAACTTTTGAGTGAGATGCATGGTGGAGTTTGTGGAGGGAATTATATGGTGAAAACAACTACACATAAGATAATGAGGGCTAAATTTTAGTGGCATACTATTTTTAAGGATGCACACCAATTAGTGAAGACAAGTGACTCTTGTCAGCGTTTCTCTAGTAAGTTAAAAATTTCTGGTAACTTGCCTCTAAAACCAGTTGTAGTGAAATCTCCATTCCAACAATGGGGTATTGATTTTATAAGAGAGATAGCATGTAAATCTAGTGGAGGCCACTCATGGATTTTTGTGGCCATTGATTATTTTACCAAGTGGGTGGAAGCAATTCCAACAAACAAAGCATCTAGTAAAGTGGTAATTGACTTCTTAATGAGCAACATATTGACTAGGTTTGTATGCCCAAAAAGTATTGTGTCAGACAATGCAATGTGTTTCAAATCTGAGGAATATACAAAATTTTGTGAAAAGCATGGCATCCAAATTTCTTACTCATCACCATATCACCCATAGTGAAACAAACAAGAAAAATGAAGCAATAAAAGCTTGATGATCATTAAGAGAATCTTGGATCAAAATAAAAAGGCATGGGATTCTAAGTTGAGATTATTAGTCTGCGCAGATAGGGTAACTATAAAGAAGGCAATAGGTTGTGCCCCATTTGACTTGGTTTATGGGATAAATGCAAGGTTGCCCCAAAATAATCTGATGGAAATGTATAAGTTTTTCCAGATGTACGACAATGAAATTGATGATGAGATGCAATTGAGAGTAGAAGCTCTCATAGAATTGGATGAAACAAGGAGAGAAGCTCAAATGAAAAATGAAAAATTGCAGTTGCAAGTAAAGCATTTGTATGAAAAAATGGAAACTACAACAAGTTTCCAAGATGAAGATTTGGTCTGAATGTCGAACACTAGATTAGAAGATAAAGGGAAACATTGAAAGTTTGATGTAATCTGGTTGGGTCCATTTTTGATAAATGGTAAGTGGGGTGAAGATTCATACTTCCTCTAGGATATGACAGGGGATACTCTTGAATTTCCAGTTCATGGATAGTTCTTGAAGTTGTACTTCACATGAAATATGTTTTTCCATGAATAGTAGTGTAAGTTTGTATATATATAAGTGTAGGTTTCTTTCCTTTTGGGTTGTTTTGTCCATAAAATCATTTTGGTCATCTCTTCAATTCATTTGCTCAACTAGAGATTCTGAAATCTCACTTCACCCTAGTGGAATGAACATCCTTAACTAGAGCGCTAATGGAACTTCAAAGTTTTGTTCTCTATGTTCTATTTTATCTTTTCATATGTCTCTGGTCATCTATGGTGTTTGGGAAAAGCCTAGGGTTGGTGTTTTACCTTCATCTTCATGTAAAACCCTAGTGTTCATCTTATGCCTTGGGTTTAATCTATTTGGCTGTTAATTTTTGGGAAGGTTTTAAAACAACCTAAGCCCCATCGCTTCATGTAGGCTGGGCCCCCTTTTTCTTATTGTTTTTCCTTTGCTTGACTTTATTTTTCCTAAGTTTTGGTTGGTCCTGTGTTCCCTTGTTAAAACAAATTATGTCATTGCTTTTCAATAGCCTAGTGATGTCCCCTTATTCCTTTAATAATTTTTTTTATTTTGTAGAGGGACATGTTCACATGACCGTAGATCAATCATCGTTTGATCTCAGCCATTCCCCACCATCCCCTGATGACCCCACCACACTATTTTGGTTGATCATGATATCATGAGCGAGCACCATGTGTCTCATCTGGTGAAGCCAAAGGGATGATTAAATACTTTGATACATCTTTAATACATTATGTAGTGGGTTACTAAAGTAGTTATGAGATGCATGTGTTTCAAATCAATGATGTTTTAATCTCGGTAGGAAAGCTACTCGATCGTTAATGACAAAGCTAGCGACTGTGTTGGATGAACTAGATTGTTTATGGTTGAGATCCATAGTTGCCCACCATCATGTGATCAAAAGTTGTGAGGTCTTTATTGATTGCGATATCATGGGCAGGCACCATGTTGATTTCCTTGGCAACATGTAGTATGGTGGGCCTCTTATTGCCTTGATGGAGATTATGTGAGTTTGTTTTGAAGGAAGTTTTTCGATGATTTGACTGACCAACGTGAAGGATCAATGACTAGTATTTGAATCTGCATCAAATGCAATTGGATCTGTTGGTGCAGCACGTGAGTAAGCTTTAATGGTAGACATGACATCTACTAACATGGTTTAATCAAAATAAAGCAACTATTCTTCTTCTTTCAGTGTCATAAAGCATTCAAAAATATTTGTGGAGTAGTCTCAAGGCCAAGGACGAAGTTATGAGTTATTGCAGCAAAAATTTGGATTTCTACAAACATAAATCCCTGAGTTAATTTTTGTGTCTCCTGCTTATTCTAAATTTGAATTTGGGGGAAATTTTTTGTGTGCTTGTTGTAGGGCTTGTTGAGAATTGTTTTAGGGCTATAGCTTATGTCAATTGTAGGAAATTGCAAATTTCTATTCTGTAATTTCATATTTATGTTTAGCCATAGTTCAAGTTTGAAGTTGGAAATAGCAAGGAAGCCCTAGTTTACTCAAGATGGCACCGACAAAGCAAGACTCTAGCCTGATTGATTACTTAAGTAGAAACCTATATGATGATTTCCTGGATCAATTAACATTGTTAATGAATGATAGGAAGAAGGGGTTAGTTTTGATGCAAGGAAAAACTTTAGGGTAGGGATTAGTGTATAATTGTTCCAACATAGCCGATGCTAGGGTTCCTCTTACTGGTCTAGAGATGTTCAAATTGTGGTTTGGACAGAGGAATTTTCCTCACCCCTTTTCTAATGGTTGGATGTATGATATGGGGAGGTTTCTGGTACCAAATGTGTTCCTTGATAGAGATATGCTTATGGAAATGGTTGCACGACATGACCTTGTCACACAGGTGATTCAAGATAATGATGGAGAGGTTTTGTTAAGCATCAACAGAAAGGAATTCTGACAGATTTTTGATTGGAGTGAGCCTAGTACATTCTTGGTTCCTATTGATCTTGAAGAGATTAAATAGGAATATGGGAGGTTGAAATCACTTTTCAGAGCTAAGTTGCTTCAAACTCATTTGGTTGTGGTAAGGGGTTAAAAATTCTATATTAGCCCTAATGACCAAGAACCTTTCAGACTAAATTGTTGCAAGTCATTTCTTGGACACCTTTTACTCATTGTGCCATATTTTGGGTTTTAGCCCTAACATAGTGATTCCTATTGCTTACATGTTCATGGGGGTGCAAATACAACACCCTAATTTCTCAATGATTTATGATTTTTCTTCTTTGTTGGTCGAAAAGATACATGAAGGGTTGTTGAAGTTGCAAAAAATGATACAGGCACACCATTCTTTTGGTATTCCATGTTAATGCATATGTTCTTATATAAGAATGCTCAATTCTTCTCTAATAAGATTGAGTTAAGACAACGGGTTAATGAAGAAAGATTGCTAGTGCAGGTGTGGACTATAGATTTATCATGTAACACCTAGAGAATGCCAGTGATGTGTTTTTTGACAATTGTTTTTCTTCCAGATTGGGAGCCAAGTTGATGGTAAATATACCCAGGATTCTAGAGGAGTTGCATGATTTCCTCAAACCAAAGGGGAGGAAGCTAGAATTGAAGGTTTTGCATAACTAGGGTGATATTATTCCATACCTAGTTAGTATTGTTTTGAGGGTGTATGGTTTTCAAGGGACCCCTCATATATTTCCATACAATGTGCCACCAAGAGTAAGATTCACAAAAGTTATGCGGTAGATTGGTTGTATCCATGACGACAACCTTACTGGGAAAGGTAAAGGAATCTTTTTCCAAGATTATATTGTGGTATTAGATTTTGTCCTTTCAAAGGGATGTTGGGTAGACTTTGGGAAATTTTTTTAAGAATACCATTTGAGGTGTGGTTCAAGGTGACAACATGATCCTGAGGGTTTCTTTGCTCTTTCTAGAAAAAGGATAAAAGGTGGTAAGTTTGTGCATGAGTTCAACTTCCTTGAAGACTTGATTAGGAATGAGTTTTACCTAAATAGGCAAGAGTTGAACAAGGAGAAATGGGTAGCCTATGGCAATCTACTGGCTATTGTTTACAAAATTGATCCAAAGTATGATCCATTGATGGAATTTGGCCCATATCATAAGAAAATTGACTTCTTGATGAGCAACTTTAAAGAAATCATGGGCACCTTGATGAATAAGAAGGTAAACTTGGAGTTAGACTTGGGCATACAAGAGCAAGATACTAGGCCAATTAAAGTGAGGCCAGCTTACCAACCTACAAAGAGTTGGCCTATTTACATAAGGAAGAGAAATGATAGTAATGATGAGGAAGAAGGGGATAGAAAAGGAAAACAAATAATGAAATTTCCTAGAAAAAAAAGTCCAAAGTGCAAAATGCCTGGGGCAATTAAAATTATTGATTTGGAAGCATCACTTGAAAATATTCCTTTACCACCACCATTAGAGCCAAGCCCTAAAAGGAAAAGAATTGAACAATCACAAGAGGATTTGGTTGGTGAGATTTTGGTCACTGACCAAGACATGTAGATGGGTATTCCTTCCCCTCCCAAGGTAGTTTAATTGGTTCTCTTTGATCTAGATATGAAAGGAAAATGTGTGCAAGATGTAAGAATGGAAGCATGCAAGGACTTTCTAGATGATAATGCATTTGTAAAAACTCTAGTTTTCTTAGAATTAGTGTGGAGAATTAAATTGGAAGAATATCAAAATAAATGCAAGAGGAGAAGAGAATTGAGGCCTGATAGGTCAGACTAGGAGAATGATGATGAAGTGAAAGTTGAACTAATGGAATATTTGAAGAGAATCACTCCTGAGGAGGGAAGAAAACTGGTAAATCAAGATGGTGTCTTGACCTTTCCTTAGTGGGGAATTGTAGATGTTGTAGGTTCTAACACTATTATGAGGACCAAGCACCCCTTACAAGATTCTGAAGAAGACATCAAGGAAGCATTGCAAGATTCTTCCTTCAGTGAAGAGTACAAGACCTTAGCAATTTGGGCTTTGGCCACTTAAGGGAGAAAGCCAAATGTTACTGATATTAACCTAATTTTAAGAGGAGGGTTGATAATAAAGAGAGCTTCAGATACCTCAACCATATAGGCAACTAATTTGACTGTAAATGTGGCCAAGTTGGCCCAAAAGACTGCTAAAAGAGGGGAGGCTAAAAAGAGAAGCCTTATGGAAAAATACAATGTCATAATTCAGGAATATAACAAGATGCAACAAAGGAATGTTGAGCTACAGACTGAGGTGGATAAGTTAAAGAACAAGTAGATTAGGGAGACATCAAGTGCTCCAAGGATCATAACATTTCCTTCCACATCAAGGTTAGTGCCTCATTCTTCTCCTATTGTTTCTACACCAGGGTCTCCTAGCCAAACTCCCTCCCTCAATCCTGCTTTACAACTAATTGATGAAGAAATGGAATACTCTATTGATCCTTCAAAGAAGCAATTGATGCATAAAATTACAGAGTTACAGGCGTCCTTGAAGGAGAGTAAGGAGAGGATAGTTTTAATGCAAAGGGAGGTTGTAAATGTTGTATTAAGGCACTTAAATGAGAAATTTGATGATGGGTTGCCATCTGTGTATTCTTTATATTCAATATTATTAGATGCCATAAAGAATATTGATAGGGATCAAGAAGCAATAGTACCTTTAATTGAAAATTGGACCCCTAGGGCCAATGATCTAGATATAACGTATAAAGCATCAAGTTTTGATATAAATAATATTCCCAAATCATTAAGGCCTACTCAAGTGTTGCTTAAGTCATTGTAAGGTTTTTAGACCTGACCAGATGACTTGAGTAGGAAGATTAGAGATTTGGTGAAGAATTTTGATGATTGGAGTGACACATTATTACCTGATATAATTGATGAGTAGGGAAATATCAGGTCACTCCAACAGTGGAAGGATGAGGCAAATGAAGTCATCAATGATCAAATTAGATTAATTTGTGATGACTCAGATTATTATTTATTGGTGAGTTGTATGGACAAAATCATTAGCATCAATTCATTCCTAGAGTCTTTTGAAAGAGAAGTGAATTAGGTGGCAGTTAAATATACACCTTATAGTGTCAAGGTGAATGAGGTAATACATTTTGATTGTCTTATTGATAAGGAATACCAAAAATGGGTAAATGTATATTTAACGCGGGAGGAGTGAAAATGAGTAGGTTGTTAATGGTTGACAAATCATCTGTTGTAGTTACAATAGATTCTAGTTTTGTTTTTGGTGATAGTCTTGGCACAAAATTCTTGAAGTTGTTTTTGTTGCATCAACCATTCTAAGCGAGCACGATGAACAAAAGGATTCTCCAAGGAAATTGTTGTTGTAAAAAAATTTTGGAATGTCACAAAGCAATCAAATTGGTTGGTGACAAGTGTGCTTTCTGGTCGGATGCTTGTTTGCTCCCTCTATTCTTTAAGAAGGATTTCAAGGCCAAAAGTATGGGTTAGTAAGTGATGTATTTTTTGGTCGAGTCTAGGTGAAGTGTAGAGCAAACTGTAAAGTTTGATGGTTTTTAGGGAAAGTCAATTTAAGTTGTGAGTCATTCTGAAGTAGGTTTTGAATTCATGAGGATTTGATGTTTTAGGATAGTACTGGTATTTGAATTGAAATGATTAATTCAAACTCATGTTTCTCCATTGTACATGCATATTTGAATTTTGAATAAGATGATCAAGGGTTATCTCATTCTTCTCACTATTGTGGTGTGTATGATTCTTGTTTTAGCTTTAATTCAAGGAATTAATTAAAATCCTTGAATGGGGATTGTAGGTCGATATGTTCTATATGAGGATTTGATAAGTAGTATTGGGTTAGAATACATGTTGATGAGATTGTAAATCAGTGTTCTTAAGGATCTTATATGTTATGTGTTAAATTTGTCATAAACCCTTAAATTCTTATGAATTTAACTCCCCCAATGGATATATGGCACTGATACAAGTTGTACTAATTCTTATGGTTTAGTATTTGTTTGTCTTTACCTAGAACTTGCTAAAAATTGCAAATCAATGACTATTTTATATTGTGAAATGTGTTGTACTTATCTCATGCTCCAAATAGTTGATATTATTGATGAACATCCAATTTTATTTGGTATTATCCTTTTATGTTGAGCTATTAAATAAGATTATATATTGTTTTTAATGTTGTTTATGACAATGGTGCAGAGGTTGTAAACACATTAAAGGATCACCCTCTTGGGTTTTTCAAAGCCCATTTGAAGTATAGGAGGTCTTTAAAATCCTTGTTAGTTAGTCCAGGTCCTTCGAGCTACCCTTGATTGGAATAGTCAATTCCATAGGTAGATGAGAAGACCAACCTGGTTATAGTAAAAACAACCAACACAAGCCTACATTCAAGCTCTCTCAAGTTTCCATGTGCTTCTCTGTACTTTTCCAATTTGTTGTTCTGATTTATTTGCATTGTATAGTTCATTTAGTGAAGTTTTATGCATCATTGAATTAAATCATTATATCTTTCATTTCATACATTTTTCCAATTTCTAGCTTTGTGGTGAACCTTTCATTAATCTCTAAACATACCCTAGGATACCATATTTTTAGATCTCTTCCTTCGTTCTTCCTTGGATTGAGATCTCTAGGGTCATCCTTGAATGTGGAGCATATAAATTTTGATTCCCCTAGGTCCTAAACCCTTTGGGTGACAAAATTCTATTTTACATTTTGGTGAACCTATATTTAGAACATTTTATTTTCTGATTTCGATTCCATCATCATCCTAGATCTATCTTGCATTAACTTTTCATTAGGGTTTGCATTAGGTAACTGGCATTCTAGTGTTTCTAATTTTTCATTAGTAAAAGTGCATGTAGCTCGCATTTTTGCATCTCAAATAATTGAAAATATATGAAAATTGCACTTACACTTAGGTTGTAGATCATACAACATAGAAAGCATAAAAAATCACTTAAAATTTATTAAAATTTGACAAAAATCCCTCACTCAGATTCATACACCCCTCTGTGTGAATTAGTCCTAGTGCACATCTAAAACTTCCATTTACAACATTTAGAACCTTATTTTTGCACTTCTATTTGCTACCATTGGTTATCTGTTTCAGCTAGTTGACTTTCTACTACATGCATTTCATGAAATCTAGCTTAAAGTTGTTCATTTCATGCATTTCTCAATTCAAAATTTACATTTACAACATTTCATCTTTCAGGTTATTACATAATGTAGTCAACAAATTACCTTGTTTCAAATCTGAAAATTGCATTTAAACATTTCACTTTAGGTCATAGAATTGCACTTTTCCATAATAGCATGTTTTCTTTCAAGAGATGTGGCTTTGATATGGTTAAAAATGGATTGCATAAGTACAACATCCCCTCTTATGAGTTCAATTTAGAGTACAACAATGAGGTCATTGAAAAACATGTTAGTCATCCTTCTACTATCTTTCATAGTTATGAGAACATCTTAATGAAAGTGGATCAAACCATTGACACAATCCTTAATATTACATTGCCTATTGGTGAGGATGATATGATACAAGTAGATGCAAGTGTAGAAAATCATAACAATCATACTTGTTCTTCTCCTAATACCTCTCCTATTAGTGATGAAAGTATCTTGGTGAAAGAAGATACAAGCATTGAGAGTCTTGATATTCCCTCTCCTCATCCCGAATCGGTAGATATTAGAAAAAAAGAAGATGAGATCATAGAAACATTTCTAAACATTACCTTACCTAGTCTCCATTCATCTATTACTTGTGAGAATGTTTTAGCGAAAGAGGATGATATCATAGATAGTCATGGAAATAAAATTTGTCCTTTTCCTAATATCCCTCCTCATTGCGAAGAGGATAGGTTGGTGTTAGAAGATGCACCTATTGAGAGTCATGATAATCTTGTCCCTCCCTTCCGTAATGCTCCTACCATTTGGAAATATCTATTTGGTAAGAATGAAAATCAAAGTTTTCCTTCTCTTGATGCCTCCCCTACTTGTGATTAAGCTACTTTACAAAAATCTAACCATGGAATGTAATGAACATCTTACAAGCTATCCTACTAGTGTAGATAGTATGGCACAAGAGAATGAGACCTTCGAGAAAAAGAATGAAGTCATGGAAAATAAAATTGAGCCTTCTCTTAATATCTCCACTATTGATAAAGAAGATATTCTAACCTCCCTTACTTACAATGAAGTAGTTTTATAAGAACCAACTTATGAATGTCATGAACATCTAGTATGCAGTTCTCCTAAGAACTCTCCTCCTAGGGAGGATATCATAGTACAAGAAAATTATAACATTGAAAATAGTGATATAGTTTCCTTAGATGAAGATGATGAAGTAACATTAGACTCCCCTTTAGTAAGGGAAGTTAATATTATTCAACCTCGACTCATCCTTTACCCACCCTCACACAAACCTCAAACTCAAAAAAAACCTAAACTTATCCTTTACCCACCTAAGAATAATGCTTTGCAGTAGCCAATTCATAATACCATTGCTCATACATATAACACTAGAAACAAGCCACAACCAAAACAAACACTTTCAATACCCCTCCCATTTCCTAACCCTAACTTTCCTAGCCTTCCTCATTTTCCTCCACAAAGTGGAAAGGAGTATGATCTTGCTGAATATGTAGTGCCCCTCCACAGCTCGTCCTTTGCACGATGCTCGGTAATTATTGCTTTGGGTTGTTTTATTTAAATTTTTTTATTAACGTTGTTTTTGTTAATCGAGGTATTAATTAAACTATTTATGAAACATGCATTTTGATAAATTGATATATAAGTTGTTCTTGGATATTTAATTTATTAAATTAAATTATTAAGTTAAAGTAACCCGACAATTAAATATGAAGATATTGATTATTAATGTAGAGTTTTGATAATAAAGTAAAATGTGGATAGGCTACGCTTGGCTTGGGCCTGTTAACTATTTAGAAATTGAATAAAGTCTCCTTACTATGTGGTGGTAGCGATTGCATAATTCCAAATCGATGGTAACTATTTGCAACTAGTCTTGACAACTATTTCTTTCCTTTGAGTGGATAAGGATTAAGGGAATTGTGATAGCACCATTTTGGTATTATTCAATGCCAAAAGTGAAAGTGAAATTAATTATTAAACCTATCGGCAAAAACTCAGTGTCGAGTGCATTTTAGGGAGGAAATAGTGGGTGATATAAAGGCATGTCAAACTCGTTGAGAGGACATTATCCTTAGTCTTAGTTTCACTTTTCTGATGCAGAAATAAAATAGAGTGAAGGGTAACAAACCAGATAGAGTTTAGAGAAGGCCATGCTTAAACACATGAGGGTGATTGTTAACTTGACTTGCTAGGTAGAACTCAGGGCTCGCCGATGGGGATCATAAATAAATTCTATGTGATGTGTGTCAAGCGAGATATTCCTGGATAAGGATGAGGTCATTGAAAGGTGTTATCCGTCGTTAAGAGCTTCCCCAAAGTTGATCCTTCCAAGTGGGTGGCAATGTGGAGGATTCAGGGACAACAAAAAAGAAAACTAGCACACTCCAGATGTAGAAGAACCCTTACAGGTATCATTGCTACCGCCTTATGGTAATTGTTGTCGCCGGTATGGGAAGAATAGATAGTCTCACTACATGGTATTGTTTCCGAAATTCTTCGTTGTTTCTTTATCCTCTTATTTCACTCTGTTATTATTATCTGCTATTAGAAAATTTGATTGATCTTTGGTGAATCTTTATTGAATTCTAGGTGGTTAATATTGTGTATAATACCATGCAACAGGCATCTAGTTTTTTGAGTTTTCTTCAGAATCACTTCTTTATACCAAAGTTCTGATTGTATCTAGGAATTAATTTTGAAATGAATCTTTGAATGAGTCATCTTTCTGTCTTGACAACCATAACTTTTGTACAACTTATCTTGTAGTCGTCAAGATGGGTTAAGGGTTAATGTTAACTAAATACATGTATCATTCTTTGGTTTTATCTATTACTGCATTATATCTCTCTTAATGCATTGCATTACAGCATATCAAATGAATATATTGGTTATTTGCATGCTAGAGTCTACCTTAAGAAAATGTGAGTTGTTACCAACCATCATCGCAAAAATATTAGGAAATTTTATATCTTTTCAATGCATATAGCCGATTTTTAAAAAGAAACAAAATAGTTTTACTTGAATTATCGTGTAAACAACTCTTATAGGTTATCATCGTAGAATTTGCATTCATGCCAATAGCTTTAATCTTCACTTTCCTCTGATGTAAGAAAGTTCTCGGTGTATTAGCTAAACCTTATCAAAGTAGGTTTTATGCACCGTGACTTCGGTTGGCTTGCCCACTTGGTTATCAGTTCTATAATCTCTATCTTGTCTTTCACATTTTATGCAAGTCAACATGTAAATCTATGCTCATCTTCAATGAATGCTTCCCTAATATCTTATATCCTCTGCAAAATCCTTCGAGCTGGAAATCAACCAACCTAGGGTATAAATGACTATTGTTTATGAGCCTTGCAAGCTTGAGTTGGTAAATAGTTATTGAGGTCTGCAGCTTAAGATGTTTTTACAAAGCATTGTTTTAATCTTGTAATTTATTGGAATATTTTTTTAGAAAGAATAAACTTTTGTCTTTGTATAGATTGAGTTAATCTTACAAGTCCATATGAACAAATACACTATACTCTATTTTTTAAATTCGTTTGGAATGGGTATAGGTATAGTATCATTGTGGCGCATCTTTCAACTTGGATGAATGTGAATGTATGTTCTAATGTACTCTCATTTGGGCACAAGAAGAGAGGATTTTGGGAAGGTTGTAGGATTTTGCCTTTCACCCGACAATAATTTCTTTTATTTCTAGATAGCCTCTAAAAATTTCATCTCGATCTTTTTGTTTATACCCTTGGGTCAGGGTGACCTTGAATCGCATATCTTGAGGAATTTTGACAAATAGTTTGTGTGCCTGCCTATGCTTCCATTTTTTGGATACAACTCAGAGATAACAATTTATCTAGTATATTTGCATGGTTATCTATTTATATAGATATATTATCACATATGTAGATAAGCAACAAGATAAATTAGTAGTTAGTATGAATATGTTAAAATTTAATATATTTAATTAAGAAAACAAAGATCTTGTAATAATTGAATACTATATTTATTAAATTAAATGATTTAGTAAGTCATTAGGTATATCACCTTAGAATTTAATCAAGGAGAAGATGATTTCTAATTAAATTTTATTTTACTGAGATCCCAATTTAAGATTTAACCATAATCAAACTCGAGAATATTTTGACAATAAATTTACATTGAATCTTGGTTTACAAGATAAAATCTAGAATATTTAGGGATCAAAAGTAAAATAGTTGTTATGTTATTGTTCCCTTGAACTATGATTATGTATCCATTATTTATTCCTACCTTCATGTTTAGCAAACAATCAACCAGTATATATTATGCTAGATATGTTGCTAGCTTTAGGATAGACAATGATTTATTCTAATGGATAATTATGTTATAGAGTGATGTATATATGAAATGAGATTGGGATATTTATGCCTTTAATAGACTCATTATTGACTACTACTTACTAAAAATATATAATAGATATTGCTATTCAAAATGGAATATAGTTACTTAAAGATGTCATATAAAATTTACTACATGGTATGTACTAAATAATGTTAGAATATAATCCTTAGAGAAATTATTATTGGTATGATGTCTTGGAAGATATTGAAAAAACCTACTGCTTATTAAGAATTTTTATTGCTTAATGGAACGATGCATACCTTGATATTACCCATTTGAGTTTCTTTTATTTTAAATTGATAAATTGTTATGTTCCATTGCATGAGTTTGTAAATGACTTCATGATTATGGTTAATTGATTTGGTCTTGACTATTGGATTTAGTGTTTGTTTAAAATGAATATCATCTATGTAAATTTGTTCAGGGATTTGTGCCATTTGGGAATGTTCTTAGTATGTTGGCTTCTAGAGGCTTTGGAAATTACGTATTGGTTGGATTGTTGTGTTGGATCCTTGTGTTGATTGGTATCATACTTTCAATGTGATACTTGATGTGTTATTGGGGGGGCGGGTTAGCCATGCATTGTTTACTCACTTTTATGGTTGTTTCTTTGTGTGGGATGGCTCATGCCTCATCATATGCATATGTTCTTTGTGGTTTTCATTTTATGTGCATGATGGCTTTTACTTGTTTATTTTACTAGATCTCCTAGCTACTAGTAGGGGGAGTGGCTCTCAATTGGGGCTGATGCAAAAATTGGTGCTAGGTAACCCATGTGGGAGTTTATTAAGTCAATATAACTTACAATGAATTAGGGGGTTGGGTAGTTTACATATTAATCAAGATAAGTGAATACATTGCCCGTGCCTGTAGTGCTCATTTAGGTTAAGGATAGGTGGAAAGGCCTAGTTGGAAAGACCAACATCCTTGTCCTTAGGAAAGGAAGATTGGTTGTGCATGTGTCATCTTATGGGGTCGGTGGCTAGTGAGAGAGTTCTAGGGTAACCTTAGATGGGGGTTGGTAGCTAGTGAGAGACTGCCAAGGTAACCCATGATAAGACCAGGCGATGACACTCTTCCCTCTATAGACTAGTATTCCCTTGATTGTTCTCTCCCTTTGGTATGTGATGTCCTTTGGAAGCAATGTGTTTCCTTTTGTGATGTTATTGTTGTTGTAATGTCAGTTGTGGTCATCTTGTTGTTCTTGTTGTGGGACCATGTGTTATCTCCTTACACGGGGGGTGGACATTTGGGTTCCACATGGTCGCATGGAATATGCCTTGTACTTCATTGGGTTCCCTTGTTGTGGTTCATGTTCATGGTGACTACACTTATTCTAGTTCGAGTGGAATATTTTCTTGTACTTGTACTGAATTGTAATCAATTTTACTATGTATTGTAACTCTAATCTATAATCTCCCCAATTGAACTTGGGAAGCTTTGATGTAATGATGTAATCTTATTCATTATTGAACTGCCTCTTGTAATGAGTAATGTTAATGATGTACCTTTCTTATGTTAGTTAATGAAATTTATTTTGAATGGTATCTATTAATGACATGTTATGGTTAATTCTTATTGGCAGATCATTTAAATATGATGGATTAAATGAAATTCATATTGTTAGGTGAACCTTGTTTAATAATATGATTTATAATTCTTGTAAGTTTGATTAATGGGATTCTAGTAGCGTTGTCATGGAACCTTAGAGGACTTAGTGTTGATTACATGATAACTTAAATTATGAAATCCTAGTTGTTGCACTTCAAAAAAAAAAAATCTTTTTTTAGTGTTGTAGTGTGTTGTCCTCTATGGTTTCATGGCGAGACGTTACACATGGTATCAAAGGCTAGGTTCATACATTGGGAACTCTGGATACATATGAGCCCATTATGATGTCCTTGTTGCATGTACTCTTGTGATTAGGTTTTTTTCCCTTCTATCATCCTTTCTTAGCAACCCAAGACTTGTCATTTCGTGGTGTTGGTCCAATGGTGCAAAAAACTGGTATAAATGATAGGACCCACAATATAGTGCACAATGCACCAAAATTCTTTCTATTGGGGATGCTTTATGGACCCTTGTGGAGCCTTGTGATGTGATTTCTGGTGTTGTGAATGGTGTATGTATATGAAGAATGTATATTAAATCTAGAATTTGGTGCTTATGAAGTGATAATTTATGTTTTCTTGCTTCTGTAGAGGTGCAAAATCATGGTTTTTTCCTGACTTTATTATGAGATTTAGTGTTGTATAATGAATAAAGTGGAATGTTTTGTGTGTAAATGATGGATATTTGATAAAAAATGTGTGTTTTTTGTGTACATATATGCAGTGTTTTGTGAAAGTGTGGCATTTTGATGTACCAAATCAACTTGGTGTATTACATGACATTAGATGCATTGTTATGATCAACATGTAATTATTCTATCATGTAACAGATGGTTTACAAGATGGTTTGATTACTGAGTGTTGTCTTTATATGTGTCTTGCTAAAAGGGACAGTGTCACATTACTCATTGGTGAATACCTTGCTATGTTGTGATTTTCCTTTCACAGTGTGCCTAATTATGTGAATATATATATATATGTGTGTGTGTGTGTTCAACCATTTTGTTTGTATAGGATGCAAGTACCAGAGATTGACTCCACCTAAACTGATAGTTCTGATCATTCCTTAAACCCAATGGAATATATTGATCAGACATAGCATTTGGTCCCCTACCCTAGCCATCATCCTCGAAGAGGATGAGTATCTAAGTTGATACCCTATGATTTTTGACGTTAGTCCATGTCATTTGAAGTTCTACTCTTACCCAGTCTGGTAATTGTTTGACATTTGGTTTGCTTGATTATTTGATGTTTCTTATCTTTAAGTGTGTTTTATTCAAACCTTGCGACTTCCTAGAGTAAGTCGATTCTTAGGGGGGGAGGTTGTAGTGCCCCTCCACGACTTGTCCTTTTCATGATTTTCAGTAATTATTGATTTGGGTTGTTTGATTTAAATTTTTTTATTAATGTTATTTTTTTTTTCAAAGAGGAAAAAACGGGTTTTATAGGGACCCAAAACCACAGAGTTTATAAACTAAAGATAAGATCATTAAAGTCACCAAAATTAGAAAGGCTGTAAAAACAACAACAATAAAAGTCTACAGACACCAAAAAGGCCAGCGAAGGCCACAAAACTAAAAAACCAGACAAAACACCAGCAACAACTAAATTTGGGTTTTGATGTATTAATTAAACTATTTATTAAATATGCATTTTGATAAATTGATATATAAGTTGTTCTTGGATATTTAATTTATTAAATTAAATTATTAAGTTAAAAAGTAACTCGATCATTAAATATGAAGATATTGATTATTAATGTAGAGTTTTATTAATAAAGTAAAATGTGGATAGGGTGCGCTTGGCTTGGGCCTAGTAACTATTTATAAATTGAATATAATCTCCTTATTATGTGGTGGTAGCGATTGCATAAATCCAAATCGATGATAACTATTTGTAACTAATCTTGAAAATTGTTTCTTGCCTTTGAGTGGACAAGGATTAAGGGAATTGTGATAGCACCATTTTTGTATTATTTGATGCCAAACTAAAAGTGAATTTAATTATTAAACCTATCAGCAAAAACTCAGTGTCGAGTGCATTTTAGGGATGAAATAGTGGGTGATATAAATGTGTGTCAAACTCGTCGAGAGGACATTATCATTAGTCTCAGTTTCATTTTTCTACCAAATTTATGATTGTGTCAAGGAATTAATTCTCAAATGAACCTTTGAATGAGTGGTCTTTCTATGTCAACTACCCTAACTTTTTTATAGCTTCTCTTGTAGTCGTCAGCTAGGGTTAAGTGTTGATGTTAAGTGAATGCATGTATTGGTCTTTGGTTTTATCTATTACTCCATTATATCTCTCTTAATGCATTGCATTGTAGTGTTTCAAATCAACCTATTGGTTATTTGCATGATAGAGTCTACCTTAAGCAAATGTGGGCTATCACCAACCATCATCACAAGAACCTTAGGAAAGTTTATATCTAGTCAATGAATATAGCCAATTTTAAAAAAATAAACAAAATACTTTTACTTGAATTATCTTGTAAACAACTCTTAGTGTATTAGCTAAACCTTATCAAAGTAGGGTTGTTGGATCGTGACTTCAATTGGCTTGCCCACTTGGTTATTAGTTCTCTAATCTCTATCATGTCTTTGACATTTTAAGCAAGTCCAAAACTAAATCTGTGTTCATCTTTGATGAATGCTTCCCCAATATTTTATATCCTTTATAAAGTCCTTCAAGCCGAAAATCAACCAACCTAAGGTATAAATGACTATTGTTTATGAGCCTTGCAAGATCGAGTTGGTAAATAGTTACTAAGGTCTGCAGCTTAAGATGTTCTTACAAAGCATTTTTTTAATCTTGTAATTTCTTGACTATTGTTTTAGAAAGAATAAAATTATGTCTTTGCATAGATTGAGTTAATCTTAAAAGTACATATGAACAAATGCACAATACTCTATTGTTTAAATTCATTTGGAATGGGTATAGGTATAGTATCATTGTGGCACATCTCCCAACTTGGACGAATGTGCATGTATGTTGTAACCCTCTCATTTGAGCATGAGAAGACAAGATTTTGTGAAGGTTGTAGGATTTTTCCTTTCACCGGACAATAATTTTTTTAATTTCTATATATCCTCTAAAACTTTCATATCGATTTTTTTGTTCACACCCTTGGATCATGGAAACCTTGAACTACATATCTTGAGGATTTTTGACAAACAACTTGTGTGCTTGCCTATGCTTCCACCTTTTCCTACAATTCAGAGATAACAATTTGTCTAGTATATTTTCATGGTTATCTATTTCTATAGATATATTATCGCATATGTAGATAAGCAACAAGATATATTAGCAATTAGTATGAATATGTTAAAATTTTATATATTTCATTAAGAAAACAAAGATGTTGTAATAATTGAATATTATATATATTAAATTAAATGATTCAGTCAGGCATTAGGTATATCACCTTATAATTTAATCAAAGGACAAGATGATTGCTAATTACATTGAATTAGAGTGAGACCCCAATTTCAAATTTAACCATAATCAAACTCAAGAATATTATGACAATAAATTTAAATTGAATTTTGGTTTAGGAGATAAAATCTAGAATATTTAGGGATCAAAAGTAAAATAGTTGTTATGTTATTGTTTCCTTGAACTAAGATTGCATATCCATTATTTATTCCTACCTTCATGTTTAGCAAAGAATCAACTGGTATATATTATTCTAGATTCTTTTCAACCTTTAGGATAGACAATTTATTCTAATGGATAATTATGTTATAGATTGATATATATAGGAAATGGGATTGAGATATTTTTCTTTAAAAGACTCATTCTTGACTACTACTTACTAAAAATATATAATAGGTGTTGCTATTGAAAATGGAATATAGTTACTTAAAGGGGGCATTGAATATTTACTTGATGGTATGAACTAAATAATGCTAGAGTATAATCCTTAGAAAAATTATTATTGGTATGATGTCTTGGAAGCAATTGAGAAAACCTAGTGCTTATTAATAATTTGTATTGCTTAATGGAACCATGCTTACCTTGATATTACCCATTGGAGTTTCTTTTATTTTAAATTGATAAATTGTTATGTTTCATTGCATGAGTTTGCAAATGAATTCATGATTATGGTTAATTGATTTGGTCTTGACTATTGGATTTAGTTTTTGTTTAAAATGGATTTTGTCTATGTAAATTTGTTGAGGGATATGTGCCATTTGGGAATGTGCTTAGTATATTCACTTCCAAAAGCTTTGGAAATTATGTATTGGTTGGATTGTTGTGTTAGATCCTTATATTGATTGGTATTATACTTTCAATGTGATACTTGATGTGTTATTTGGGGGAGGTTTAGCCATGCACTGTTTACTCGTTGATTCTTTGTGTTGGATAGCTCGTTCCTCACCATATGTGTACGTTCTTTGTGGTTTTCATTTTATGTGCACAATGGCTTTACCTTATTGATTTTAGTGGGTCTGCTAGCTACTAGTAGGGGGAGTGGCTCTAAATGGTGGCTGGTGCACAAAGTGGTGTTAGGGTAACCCATGTGGTAGTTTCTTAACTTAGGATAACTTAAAATGAAATAGAGGTTTGGTAGTTTACACATTAATCAAGATAAGTGAATGCCTCACCCATACCTATAGTGCTTGTTTAGGCTAAGGATGGGTGGAGAAGGCCTGGTTTGAAACACCAAATTGCTTGTCCTCATGAAAGGATGTTTGGTTCTACATGTGTCACCATATAGGGCCACAGATAGTAATAGACTGCTAGAGTAACCATAGATGGGGGTTAGTGGCTAGTGAGAGACTTCTAGGGTAACCCATGATAGGACCATGCAATGACATTCTTCCCTCTACAAACTAGTATTCCCTTGCTTGTTCTCTCCCTTTGGTATGTGATGTCCTCTAGAAATAATGTGTGTCTATTTTTTATGTTATTGTTGTAATTTTAGTTGTCGACTTTATAGCCTTGTTATGTTGGTTGCGGTTGTCTTGTTGGTCAGGTGGAATGTGCCTTTTACTCCATTGGGTTCTGTTGCTATGGTTCGTGTTTGCGGTGAATGCAATTTTTCTAGTTTGAGTGGAATATTTTCTTATACTTGTACTAAATTGTAGTCAATTCTATTATGTATTGTAACTATGATGTATAATCTACCCAATTGAACTCGGGAAGCTTTGATGTAATGATGTAATGTTATTCATTGTTGAATTGTCTCTTGTAATGAGTAATGCTAATAATGTACCTTGCTTATTTTAATGAAATTGATTCTGAATGGTATCTATTGATGACATGTTATGGTTAATTCTTATTGGCATATTGTTTAAATATGATGGATTAAATGAAATTCATATTGCTATGCGAACCTTGTTTAATAATATGATTTATAATTCTTGTAAGTTTGGTTAATGGGATTTTAGTAGCATTGTCATGGAACCTTAGTGGACTTATATTTGATTACATGATAACTTAGATTATGGAATCCTTTTTGTTGCACTAAAAAAAAAATTGTTCTATTTTTTTAGTGTTGTAGTGTGTTGTCCTCTAGGGTTTCGTGGCAAGGTGTTACACATGGTATCAGAGCCTAGGTTCATACACTAGGCAGTCTAGATACATATGAGCCCACTATGTTGTCCTTGTTGCATGTACTCTTGTGATTAGGTTTTGTCCCTTCTATCATCCTTGCTTAGCAACCTGAGACTTGTCCTTTCATGGTGTTGGTCCAATGTTGCATAAAACCAGTAGAAAGGATAGGACCCATGGTGTAGTGTATAATGCATCGACATTATTTCTATTGGGGATGCATTATGGACCCTTGTGTAGCCTTGTGATGTGATTTATAATGTTGTGAATGGTGTATGTATATGAAGAATGTATATTAAATCTAGAATTTGGTGCTTATGAAGTGATAATTTATGATTTCTTACTTCTGTAGAGGTGCAAAATCATGGTCTTTTGCTAAATTTATTATTATATTTAGTGTTTTATAGTGAATAAAGTGGAATTTTTGGCATGTAAATGATGGATATTTGATGAAAAATGTGTGTTTTGTGTGTACATATATGCGGTGTTTTGTGAAAGTGTGCAATTTTGATGTAGCAAATCACCTTGGGGTATTACATGACATTAGATGCATTGTTATGATCAACATGTAATTATTCTATCATGTAGTAAATGATTTACAAGATGGTTTGATTACTGGGTGTTGTCTTCATATGTGTCTTGGTGAAAGGGATAGTGTCGCATTACTCATTCATGAGTACCCTTGTACACTATGATTTCCTTTTGCGTTGTGCCTAATTGTGTGAATATATATTTATATGTTCAACTATTTTGTTTTCTGCATGATGCAAGTACCAGACAATGACTCCACTTGAAGTGACAGGTTTGAGTGTGCTTTAAACCTAATGGAATATGTTGATTCAAGACAGCATTTGGTCCCCTACCCTAGTCATCATCCTCAAAGAGGATGAGTATCCAGGTCGATATCCTATCAGTTCTAACATTATTCTGTGTCATTTGAAGTTCTGCTTTTTACTTGGTCTGGTAATTATTTCACATTTGGTTTTCTTGATTATTTGATGTTGCTTATCTTTACATACGTTTTATTCTAACGTTGTGAATTCCTAGAGTAAATCATATCTTAGGCCCTTTTCTTGATGTTTGGTAATTATTGGTTTAGGTTGTTTGATTTAAATTTGTTTATTAATGTTTTTTTGTTAATCAAGGTATTAATTAAACTATTTATTAAATATGTGTTTTGATAAATATATATATAAGTTGTTCTTGGATATTTATTATATTAAATTAAATTATTTAATTAAAAAGTAACTCGACAATTAAATATGAAGATATTGATTATTAATGTAGAGTTTTAATAATAAAGTAAAATGTGGATAGGTTGTGCTTGGCTTGGGCCTGATAATAATTTAGAAATTAAATAGAATCTCCTTACTATGTGGTGGTAGCAATTTCATAATTCCAAATTGATGGTAATTGTTTGCAACTAATCTTGGTAACTATTTCTTGCCTTTGAGTGGACAAGGGTTAAAGGAATTGTGATAGCAAAATTTTGGTATTATTTGATGCCAAAACTAAAAGTGAATTAAATTATCAAACCTATCAACAAAAACTCAATGTCGAGTACATTTTAGGGAGGAAATAGTGGGTGATATAAAGGCCTATTAAACTTGTTGAGAGGACATTATCACTAGTCTCAGTTTCATTTTTCTGATGCAAAAATAAAATAGAGTGAAGGGTAACAAACTAGATAGAGTTTAGAGTGGGCCATGCTTAAACACATGAGGGTGACTGTTAACCTAATTGGCTTAGTGGTACTTAGGGCCCATGGATGGGGATCATGAAGAAATTCCATGTGATGGGTATCAAGCAAGACATTCTTGGATAAGGATGAGGTCACTGAAAAGGTGCTATTCATCGTCAAGAGCTTCCCCAAAATTGATCCTTCTAAGTGGGTGGCAATGTGGAGGATTGAGGGGCAACAAAAAGGAAAGGAAGGAAAATAGCTCACTCCAAATGAAGAACTCTTACAGGTATCACTGCTACCTCATAAACATATAAAATAATATTTTTAATTTTTTGAATTAATTGACTTTGAATCTTCTTTATCAAATTTATCCCTAAAGTGATGCTACATATGTATTATGGAAAATTTTAGTTGAAATAGTTATGGAACATATATAATTTCTCCAAAATTAATCTAACTAGAGCATATCCTTGACCAAAATTAACTAAATTATTAAATTCACTTGTACTAATAAGTTGTCTTAAAAGTGTTACATGAATTTGAAACTTCACTCAAAATGTAAAATTAAGTATAATTTGGATTCACATTATTTTATTTTATTTCAAAAATAGTAGTATGGTTATCTAAATATGTTCATCAACTTAAAAGATATAGAAACACCAAAAGAGCATAAAATTAATTAAATTAAAAAAAAGAGAGTAAATGATTAAATAGAAATAGGGTTCCACCTTTGGGGAGATGGAATGTAGGGACCTATTTCTCACTTTAATCATTGGGAAACTTAGATCCTCAACCAAGTGACTCAATGGAGGGAAGGGCTAGAGGTTTCCTATTGAAATTTTATGGGGGTTCACCATTAAATGAAGCTTCAAAGGAGAAATGCAAAAATTTATGCACAAACCCTAGAAACTTGAAACATGAAATCAAATTAATAATTAGAATGAAACAAAAAAGTCCCTGGATGGGTGGAGAGGCCAAAACAAGATCTATAAACCCTAGAAATTGCTATTTTAGATTGCATTGAGACTTATATGCCAGGTTGGGTGATTTAGTCCCACTCTAGGGTTTCTACAGAAGGATTTGGGATTCTTTGATAGTTGATCATGATCTGCTGAATAGTGATAAAAAATTGTAATGGGACTAATATGCTAGATTGGGCTTATGGATCAGGGCACTCTATGGTTTTTTGAGTATGTTTTTGCGTCTTCCAAACCTATATATTACATTGTTAAATGTTGTTGAAAGGATATATTAGCGAGTAAATCACCAAGTTAGGTGAATGAGTCTCGTTCACCTAAATCTACAAAATACACATCACAAGAGAGAGATTTTATTTTGGTTTTGTTAGTGGATGGGGTTTTCCTCAATCAGATGCCATTTAAGTAATTAAACTTTGAAATGAATTGAAATAACATGAGGGAATGATGAATGAGCAAATGAATGTAACAAATCACCAAACCTTGTTGAATCCTTGGAGTGTTTATCTGCAACTTGTATGATTTGGCTTAAATTGATGTAGATATTGATCATGAAAATCAATATGGATTTGAATTCTTGAACTTGGATCACAAATGCTACATCAATATGTTAGCTCAAAAACACACATGATACATGAACACCATGAAATGATGCTTTAATCTTTAATTGATGCTTGAAAATGCTTGATAATCAACTCTTGAATGCTCTTGAATACTCTTGAATGCTTGAAAATATCTCTTGAAATCTCTAGGTCTAAGTGAAAGCTTTTTTTCTTGAAGATTCTTAGTGAAATAATCCTTGGAATGTAGATCTACAACTTGTATGATTTGGCTTCAATGGATGTAGATCTTGATCATGAAACTTAAAATGGATTTAAGTTCTTGACCTTGGATCACAAATTCTACATCAACATGTTAGCTCACAAACACACATGATGCATGAATACCATGATATGATGCTCCAAAATGCTTGATAACTAGCTCTTGAATTCTCTTGAATACTCTTCAATTCTTGAATAAATCTCTTGAAATCTCTAGATCTAAGTTAAACTCTCTTTCCTGAAGATTCTTAGTGAAATAATGATTTGAAACCTTAGTTATATGGGAATTCCATCTAATTTACCATTTGTTAAATCTCAAATGCCAACATTCACAAAATTGAATTGGAAACCTTGGCTTCCTACTCAAAATCCTAAAAAGGTCCTAAATGGGACTCATACACCCCAAGAGGTGTATAGGTCCCACCTAGAGGGACTCATATGCCCAAGGTGGTGTATGGGTCACACCATAGACTTTTGGTGTGAGAGAATGTCAGGTGGTTAGAATGTTAGGTGTGTTTCTTTAATTTGTACGGATTTCAATTGAAATAATCCCTAGGATACATAATAAAAGGTATTAATGGCATATTAATGACGATTTGAAGGTCATGAATGCAAGAGGCCCCAAAATTTAGTGTGAAGATGTAAATAAATAGAATTTACAACAGTAAATTAAGGAAAACTTAGGTCCATTTAGTTTAAAAGGGCCCTTAATTTAATGTGAATGTGTAAAAAAAATTACGACACTAAATCAAGGAAACATTAGGCTCAGTTTAATATTAATTATTCCCAAATTAAGTAATAAAAAAGGATACTTTTTCCATTACTATAGTAAAATTATAGAAAATTTATAACATCATTTCATCTAAGAATAATGTCTTCCTAACATAGATTCAAAAATAAACAATCATCTCCTGGTATTGGCATGGTATGATGGTTTATAGGTGGCATTGTTGTTCTTGCCACCAAGGTTCAAATCCCTTTGTGGTGATATTGTTGAATGGTTGTATCCGGTTCATAGCTCTGGTCGAAAGCGTTTACCCCTTGAATAAAAAAAATTAAAAAAATAATCATCTAGAATAAGCACAATTATTTTTACTCACTGTAGTGTCAAAAATTGTACTCTCTTGTTGGAGATAGTATAATTTAACACTCTGCTTGGACCTATTTTAGTACCCTTGCATTCATGTCCTTTAAAAAATCATTAATAAGCCCCTAAGACCCTTTATTACATATCCCAAGGTTAATTTCAACTAAAATCTATTGGGAATCAAGGTGTCTTAAACTTGGCAATTCCTAATTTATTTATTATTATTTTACATTTTCCAATGGATAAATATCATTTTTGTTATTTAATATTTGTGCTCCATCAAAAAGGGCATGATATTCTATGTTGGTACTTTTTCCACATGTCAGTTCCTTGAAAAATAACTTATTAGTTGTCCAAATATGCCCACCTAGTGGCATAACATGAAAATCCTATTTTTAAGGATGCTATGACCGATTTTATGACAAATGTAAGGGCTAAAAGTGTGGGATATTATTTTGGACATTAGAATCATCTATGATATGCATAAGAGAATATTTGGAAAGCTATTGATGGTTTATGATGCATGTAAGAGAATCTCCTATTTTCTAGGGATTCTTATGACAACTTGTAAGATGATGTAATGTCATGTAAGAGACCATGTTTAGCATGTAAGGGGTTGAATGGTTTTTTACCATGGTATTTCCTGCTAGAATTATGTAACAAGAACAAAACCACAAACCACTAAATCAAACAACAAACAAATACACCTTCCATGAAAAAGATCTACAAACAATATATGAAATATTCTTCAACAAGAAATGCTATAGAAGAGACTTTCAAGAAGATATGAAAGCTCCAGATAATATTAGAGAATAATTACAATGAGGGTTGAATGCTTATAAGAGAAAAGCCTCCATGAGTCTATATATTGAAGGGTTGAGTTAGAGACACTATGAGATGTTTTATAGGTACACAGATGTTGTCGGAATGAAGAGGAGTTAGAGTGATTCTATTGTGAAACACCATTATTTTTTAAAGAGGAAAAAATGGGTTTTACAGGGACCCGAAACCACAAAGTTTACAAAATAAAGAGAAAGCCAGTAAAGACATCATAGACAGAAAGGTTGTTAAAAGACAATAGTAAATGACCACAACCAACAAAAAGGATAGCAAAGGCCACAAAACCAAAAACTAGCCAAAAAGTGAGCAGCAGTTAAATTTGTGTCTTTAAAAGATCAGTAGTCTCAGCTTCCAGCTCATTCATATCATGAACCCCCCTCTTTAAGAACTAAACCATCTGTGTAGTGGGAGGCTCTTTCCTTTTGAGGTTGGCCTGAGTCCTTTTAGAAATACCTTTGTCCTCAAAATTTATTTCCTTTTTTGCTTTCAGGTCAACAAACAGTGAACCCTATTGTGTTTTTTCAAGATTTTCAGACATAGTGTTGATAATAATGGCATTGTGCCTAGCCATTTTATGGTTTTGTTCCACAACAGTTTTCAAGTTATTTTTAATTTTAACCATTTCCTCTTCCAAAGAATTGTACTTTTCCTTATTGTCTCCACATTGTGAAACACCATTGTTGTTAATACAACTATCCATCTCTTCTTTGGTGGAGTTTTTTCCAAAAAGGGTTTCTCCACATAAAGACTATGTTATGTGTTGTATTTTCTATTCTTTTTATTTCCATATGGTTTACACTACATAATCTGGTTTATAGTAATCTATTAAATATTCCATTATAGCTATTCCTTTACAATTTTTTTAACATTTGTTATCAGAGCTTGGCCAATTTTATGTTCTAGGTGGTAGAATGAAGGTTTTTTGAGCTTTAGTGGGAGTTTTGTTGAGTTGTTTTTCTCAGAATTTTGTAATCATTGCTACAACTTCTTACCATTTGGTTACTAAAAAATTTAATGAAGTTTTTTTTTTGTTGTGGAAGCTAAAAATGGAGGATCTCCTTGAAGAAAAAGATCAGTGGGTTGTTGTGCAAAATAGAGTCAAACTTGAGAAAGTGAGTGATGAAGATTGGGAGAAAGCTGATAAAAAGGAACAAGGCACTATCAGGTTGTGTCTTTCTAATTTTATTCTCCTAAATGTAATTCCAAAAAATACTATATACACTTTGTGGAACCAGATAGGTGAAATATATCATGCAAAAATTATGGGTAACAAACTCTACTTGAAGTGAAAGTTGTTTTCTCTTAAGATGAAGGAAGGTGAATCTATAGCCAAGCATTTAAATTATTTTAATATGGTTTTGATTCAGTTAGCCTCTATTGATGTCAAAGTTGAAGAAGACTTAGATAATTGTGTTATGCTTCTTTGTTCTTTGCCTAAATGTTGGGATAATTTCATACTTGATATCACTACTAACATTAAAGATACAAAGATGGATGTTCTTGTGCCAAATTTTTTGTCACAAAAATGATGAAGAAGGAAATTATGGATAGTATAGGTGATGCTCTCAATATAAGGAGAAGGCCTAAAGAAAGAGGGTCCAAAGGAGATAAGAATGGGCCTAAGGAAAATTTTAAGGGTAGATCTAAAACTCTTGGAAAGTAGAACATAGTGAGGTGTTGGAAGAGTGGGAAAAGAGGACATGTGAAGAATGAATGCAGAAATCCAAATAAAAAAGTTGATTCCTCCATAGAGAATTCCTTTAACTTAGATGATAAAGCTTTGATTTCTTGTCTTCAAGTTATGACTAATGAAAATTGGTTAATTGATTCAATATGCTCATTTCATATGACTCTTCAAAAGGAGTGGTTTAATACATATGAGAAATATGGTTTAGGTGAAATCTACCTCAGTGATAACTCATCATACCTGATTGTTAGAAGGGGTAAGGTTAAGTTGTGTTTCAGTGATGGGAAGATTAAAACCATTCTTGGTGTTTTCCATGTTCCTGGAGTAGCTAGAAATTTGATTTTAGTTTCGAAGTTGAATGTTTTGGGAATGTGTAACTTTTGATGAGCATGGTTATATATTGGTAAGAGGGAATTTGGTGATAGCAAGAGGGAAAAGAAAATGAACCTTGTTTAAGCTAGAAGTCACTAATTTTATAAACTCTACATTTGTAATAGAAAAATCTGAAAACACTTGTATCAACATTGTGGTACCGTAGATTGGGTCACATAAGTGAGACTGCTTTAAAGTCTATTTTGAATAAAAAATTATTAGACGGTTTATCATATTCTAATGAGAGTTTTGATTTATGTGAACATTATGTGTTTGGTAAACAAAACAAAAAATCATTTCCTTCTGGTAGTACAAAATATAAAGTTAAATTGGAATTAATTCATACATATGTGTTTCATCCTATGGATGTTGAATCAATTAGGGAATGTTTATTTTTTGTCTCCTTTATCGATGATGTTACAAGGTTTACCTGGTGATAGGGTAGGGTTGGATGAGACACTCACTATCCCATGCTCTAGGTCCTTGTTCTCAAGAACTCCTAGGTGACTCTTTCACCTTATCCTTTAGGTCCTATCTCAAGTATAGGTTCCCCTAATCCTACTGGCCAACCCCACTATCAATATTCTCTCATTGTACCAAGCCAATCTTGGTGCCTTGCCACTTTCTCACCCTTGATCCTTACTCTTCCCTAAAGGCCAAATACCCTCAACATTTAGTTAGGTTCTTGTAGGGGTGTAAAGATGTTGTAAAATCATCATAGCAACCTATTTAGGGTTCTTTTTTAGTCACTCCAAATCTCCATCGCTTCCACCAAACCCTCTCCTAGGGTTAGAAAAAGGCTACAAGGCCTAGAGCCCCAATTAGGTCTCCTAACCCGAGAAGAATGGAGAGTGTACTCAAATTATCCAATTGACCCCAACTCTTTTCTTGGAATTTTTAGTACCCTAGCCCACACCTTGAAGATTTTTGGGGTTTGGAGCCTCCACTGTTTGTACACTGCTCAAACCCTTAACCTAGCAAAATTAGGCTTGTTTTAAGCTAGTTTCTGACCTCTTTGTGATTAGTTAGTTTGTCTGCCACCTCCTGGTCTTTGTTAAGCCTCCTTCTTGTTACCAAGCCTCTGTAAGGCATTCCACATCCTCTCCACACCATATTTCATTGGGAGATTGTTACCCCTACAACCTTAGTGCTCTGCACTCTTTAACTGTCCTAACCGGGCACTGCCAAGCTCGCCTAGGAACAACTCTTTGTCATTGATTCTTAACTCCTAAGGAATCCTACCTCTACATTATGTACAATAATGGAGTCTAGCCTCTGTTTCCAATAGCCCATACACTAGGTATAGGGGAAACACAAGCTAGAGCTCCATCTCTGCCGGTCTGACAGTTAGAACAAAAACTTACAAGAAAAGAGCTAACCTAACAAAAGAAATGCTTGAACCAATGCAGCAAGATAACTACTAAACTAATCTATTCCTGAAAAGTATTTACACTACATTCTAAACTATCCAAAATTCCTTATTCAATCCATTAATCTACTAACTCAAAAATAGGAAAAACAAATAGGAAATGCACACTCAATGACTCTGTTTTCTTGTTTTCCAAATTGATTACAAACTCCAATGATTCTAACCTCTACTCCAAATCAAAATCCACCTTATAAAGGTTTATAAAATGGTTACTTCATCTCTTGGTCAGATATAACCACCACATTAGGCCAAAATTGCATAAATGCAACATTTTGGGCTTTATTTCTAACACCTAGTGAAACCTAATGGAAACAAGTTGTGAAACTCATCCAATCTACCTTGAACTACTGAACAACCTTCCTTCTAACATATTCTAACACCTCTAACACAAAACTAGATGGTCAACATGACCTTAAAGTATTAAATTCTCAAGATTTCATGCTAGGCTTCCAAATTTTCCTAGTGCCACCTAATGTAACCTAGGTGCTCCTGCACCACCTGGTTATATTTTATGCAACATAAATTTGAAGTTTTCACTAATTTTATGGAATTTAAAGCCTTAGTCAAAAAGCAATCAAATTATAAAATTATGGTATTAAGGTCTAAAAAATGGAGGGGAATACTATTCTAAGGAATTTTATGAATTTTGTAAGCATGCAAGAATTTTTAGATAGAAAACAACTCTGTATACTCATCAACTGAATGGTGTGGTAGAAAGGATGAATTAGATGATCATGGAAAGAGTTAGAAACATGTTAAGTGATTCATGTCTTGATAGATGCTTTTTGGAAGAAGCTGTAAGTACTTCTTGTTACTTGATTAATAGATCTTTTTGTAAAGTTCTTGAAACAACACCTTATGAGATGTGGATAGGTAAGAAAAATTTTGTTTCAAATTTAAGGATATTTGGCTGTGAGGCTTATGTTCATGTGCCTAAAGAAAAATGGACTAAGTTGGATCCTAAAGTTAAAAATTGCATTTTTATTAGATATGTTGATAATGTTAAAGGTTATAAGCTATGCAATCCTCTAACAAGAAAATTATATATTCTAGAGATGTGATTTTTAGGGAGCTTAGTGTTATTTCTATACCTGAAAAACCAAAGTAAAAGGATAAGGGAAAGAGTGTGCATTTTGAAATTAAGCAAGGAGATACACCTTGAGAAGAACAAAGAGATGGATTCAATGAGGAGGAAGAAGATGAGGAATTGGAAGAAGTTACTAATCAAATAAAAGAACATGAGGAAGAAAATCAAGAAGAGGTTGATCAAGATCAAGAACAACAAGATCCTCTTTCTCCTACTCTCAAAAGATCCACAAGACAATGGAATCTAGTCGATAGGTATATCCAACCTGATTTCAATTGTATATTTGCTTTATTAAGTGTCGACGATGAACTCAGATCTTACATGGAGGCTCTCTTTTCAAAGGAAAATGAGTCTTGGTTGTAGGCTATGCAAGAGGATATGATGGCATTGGAAAACTATAACACCTGGGATCTTCTTAATTTTCAAAAAGGAAGAAAGTCCATTGGATGTAATTGGGTGTTGAAAAAGAAACTTGGAGTAGATGGTCACTTGGAAAGGTATAAGGCTAGATTAGTGGATAAGGGCTACTCCAAGAGAGAGAGAGAGAGAGAGAGAGAGAGAGAGTAAATTTTTGTAAAATTTCTCTCCTATCACTAAATGAACTTCTATTAGATTCTTGTTATCTATTGTTGTTGCTTATGATTTTGAGATAGAGAAAATGGATGTTAAAAAAACTTTTTTTCATGGGGATCTTGAGGAGGAGATTGATATGTGACAACCTAATGGTTTTGTTGTGAAAGGAAAAGAAAACTTTGTTTGTAGGTTAAATAAATAAGTGTATGGTTTGAAGCAGTCACCTAGAATGTGGTATCAAAATTTTGATACTTTTGCATTAAAGTTGGTATTTCTTAGGAGTGAAGAGGATCATTATGTATATATTAAGGTTATTGATGATCATATTCTAATTATTATCTTGTATGTTGATGGCATGTTGTTTATTGGTAACAATAAGGTAATGATCAGTGAACTCAAGGAATAAATTTCTAGTACTTTTGATATGAAAGACTTTGGGGCTACTAAATACATTCTTGGAATGGAAATTAGAAGAAATTGTGATAACATAAAGATTTGGTTGAGTTATAGTAAGTATGTTGATACTATTTTGTAAAGGTTTAATATGAATGATTCTAAGCTAGTTAGTATTCCATTTCTAGTTGGTACTAAGTTGAGCTTGGATATGTGTCCTAATTCTGATGATGATATTCAGGATATTTCTAAGGTTCCTTATGTTAGTGTTTTTGGTAGTTTGATGTATGCAATGGTTTGTGCTAGACTAGATATAGCCCAGGAAGTGGGAGTTATAAGCCAGTTTATGTCTAACCATGGTAAAGAGCATTGGAATTTTGTTAAAAGTGTGTTTAGATATTTGTGAGGTACTTCTAATTATTGTTTGGTTTATCATTGTACTAATAATGTGGTCAAGTCATTGCACATACATTGATTTGTTGATACAGATTGCACAGGTGACTTGGATAGTCAAAGGTCCACTAATAGGTATGTGTTTACTTTTTTTGGAGGAGCAGTGAGTTGGATGAGTAAAAGGTAGGCTATAGTTGTGTTATCCACCATTGAAATAGAGTGTATGGATTCTACTTATGTTTATAAGGAGGCAGTATGATAATAAGTTTTGTGTATAGGTATTGGTTTCTATTGTAGGATAGTTTAGATTGGTTGTGATAGTGAGAGCACAATTCATTTAGCCAAGAATCTTATGTATCATGCTTAGAAAAAGCATGTAAATATGCAAATACCATTTTTTTTCAAGAAATGGTTTCTAATGAACAAATTGAGTTGAAGAAAATTGACATTGAGGATAATATTTTTGATTATCTTATCAAACTTGTGAGCACAGATAAGTTCATTTGGTGCAGAAAGGCCACAGTCCCTTTTTCTTGTACCTAGTTGATTCCATTATGGTATGATTCCCCTAGCTTTTGCAAGTTATTCAACAAGTGGGAGAATTTTGGGAATCAAGGTGTCTCAACCTTGGAAATTCCTAAGTTATTTATTTATTATTTTTTTACATTTTCCTATTGATAAATATCATTTTTTTTTATTAAATACTTGTGCTCCATCAAAAGGGGCGTGAGATTTTGTGTTGGCACTTTTTCCACATGTTGGTTCCTTGAATAATAAGTTATTAGTTGTCAAAAGATTCCCACTTAGTGGTATGACATGGAAAGCCTATTTTTAAGGATGTTATGACAGATTTTATTACAACTCTAAGGGATAAAAGTGGGGGATAGCTATTGATGGTTTATGATGCATGTAAGATCATCTCCAATTTTCTAGGAATTCTTATGACAACCTGTAAGAGGGTGTAATGCCATGTAAGAGACCATGTTTAGCATGTAAGGGGTCGAATGGATTTATACCATGGTATTTATTAACCTTGTTTTGACCCATGGTAATGTTTTATGGTGGTATTTTGAGCCCTAGTGAGTCTATATATTGATGGGTTGAGTTGGAGACACTATGAGATGTTTCACAGGTACATAGATGTTGTTGGATTGAAGAGGAGTTAGAGTGATTGTATTATGAAACACCATTGTTGTTAATACAACTATTCATCTCTTCCTAGATGGATTTTTTCCTGAAAGGGTTTCTCCATGTAAACACTGCGTTATGTGTTTTGTTTTCTATTCTTTTCATTTTCATTGTTTATAGTTGTTTAAATCTCCATATGGTTTACACTGCATAATTTGGTTTACACTAATCTATTAAATCTTCCATTCTAGTTATTCCTATACCGTTTTACTAACAAAATCATGATAAATTCAATAAATTCCTTTAATATTCTAAACCCCCGACAATCTCTCAGCCTAAAAACTTAGAGTGGGACTAATATCCCACCCTAGGTGTATTAATCCCCCTAGGTGGGACCTATATGCCACCCTTGGTGTATTAGTCCTGTTTGGGGCATTTTTTTGGTTTTATGTAGGAAATCAAGGTTTTTAATTCAAATTTTGCAAATGTCAGCATTTGGGTGTTGAGATTATCGATGCACAGGGTCCCCAAAGTTGTAGTCTTCAATGGAGGACCTTTTCTAGGAAAGATAATCAACCACACATAAATTGTTGCAACTAGGCATGCACAATGGAGATTCTATATTGATCTACATTATGAGATTGGATGATTACAAATGTATAAAATGCCTGAATATATAGGAAAAAGAGAAAACCTAAGATGTATGAGATTTTTCCATGTGTAATGATCTAACAACATGTCACAACATGTGAACCCTATCTAGAAAATTATTAAATCTTGAGATAAGTTCTAGAAGGACAACTCATCTTATAGAAGGAATTTTATCCCTACAAACATGGAAGGGGACATTACCCCATTATTAAATGATTTATTAAAATGCAACCTAGGAATAAATGACCTATGTTATCTTATGCTAGTTTAATGATTAATTTAATTACACTAACACCCCCCATAAGTGCAACTTAGGGAGGAAAATGCAATTATTATGCAAAGATGGTGATGGGTCTCAGCTACAAGGCCATGTTAGGTACCCATTTACATGAAGATGTAGAAAATATCCCACAACTAGAGAAAATGGGAAAACCCAGTGGCAACAAAACCCCTCTCCAAAAAGGAGATGAAATGAAAAAAAATGTGAGATAGAATGGGAAGGATGGAGGACTTTGAAATACCCCTAAGTACACTGTTTGTCACATGGATAAAATACAATCAATAGCCCCCCCCATAGGAGGGAAGGAGTGAGACTATATAGCCACCCCAGAAGATGTGATCACCTCTAAAAATTGTAACTGTCTAAAGACAAAACATGATTTAGTGTTGAAAAATAACTTGTCTCCCTTTTGGAAGAAACATAACCAAGTACAAGTGTAGGGATGCTTCCCATTATGGATATGAATTGAAGGAAGGATGAATATGGATGATGATGGTGTATCTAAAATCTACTCAAATGTCTCCATGCCTGAAGATGAATATGCCACAATCAATGAAGAGGGTGACAAACTAGGATGATGCAAAACCCAATGCTGAACAATATCCAAAGACTAAGATGTGATGAATATGATGGAGACTTGATAGCCCCCCTTGAGTGAAGTGTCCACAAAACCACTGAAAGAAGTCTGAAGCACCAAATGTGTCCAAACCACAAGTCTCCCACTAGGAAGAAGCAAATCCAATGGTGGATGTTGAAGAAACCTCAAATCCTGAATAGAATGATAGGGAAGAAGTCTCATACATGAAATCTCTAAAGAAAAATGAAGTGCCTCCAAGATATTCTCAATATCCCCAAGCATGGTTGAGCCAAAAGGATGTGAAGACTCAACAAAACTCTCCAAAGTGGGATCTGAATAGAGGAGTGATATCTCCTCAAGAATGTCCTCCAAACCTTTAGAAGTAGCCAAGTCAGTGATACCTAAAATGAATCCATGCCTTGATGTCAAGTTTAGAAAACTTAAGGTGTCGTGATGAATGATCATGGTGGAAACCTCAATCAATGAATCTAGACAAGGAATCACTAAATGTGAAGGAATACCAATAGTCTCTGTTGGAGAAGAAGCACTTGAAGGAACCTTGTCAACCTCTTTGGAAGATTCAAGGCAATCAAATTCCTACACAATAATATCATCGTGGGGTATTTGATCTAAAGAATGACATTCTAAATCATGACCATTGAGGAAGGGTGGAGAGTATGATCCTCCATATCTCTCCCAAAGCTTAGTCCAAAGGATGTGAGGACAATCACAATGATCAATAGAACTCAAAACATCACAATCAACTTGCATTCCAATGATCTCCAAAATAGTGTACCTAGTACAACTCCAAGAAATTTCTTGAATACCTTCACTTGGACGGGGAACTATACCATAAAATTTTGGCAACAATGCAAGTGATTGGAGATGATGTGATCCAATCCCGCCATTCTTGATATTTTCCCTTATGCAACATAACCAAAAAAGGAGAATATGCAAGCCCCTTAATGAAATTTCTACAAAAAACACAAAGACACTAACCTTCAACAACAAATAGAAGCTTCCAAAGATGATGTACAACTGAAGTGATGCTACTAGGATCAAAAAAATTTTGCCCAAGCTTCATGATATCCAAGTTATTTAACAAATGCACCAAACTAAAAAAATCAATGCAAGAGTACCTAGAGTTGAAATTGATCAATTGCTTTGGACTAATAAAAAAAACTCTGAAAATACTTCTTGATGTTGCTGGAATTAATAAAACCCAATGAACGGTTATGAAGTTAAGAGCCTTTGAGTCAGATTAGGGTTTTGTCTTCAGTTGGCCCTATAGAATTTTTCATGAGAAAAATTTCAGAAAACTAATGTCACCACTAGAAGGTTCTCAAAATTACCTTTTTTATGGTATCTTGTTTGCTAATTTTTGATACCCTAGTGAAAAGTTATGATAAAACAAAAAAATTCCTATATTTGGCACTCTGCAGGATAAATTGGTGCAAAAGAATTAGCACCCAAGCTTTAAAAAAATATCCCTCAGTCACAGATATGACTGCAGGGCTTAAGTGGACAAAAAAAATGCCCCCGAATATAGTAGTGGGTGACCGGAGCTGCTAGCATGACAAACATTTTACGCAGAGCAACCATGCAATGGTGGTGCCGCTTGGATCAAGTGGTCCTTGGTCATTTATACGAGCAAGGTCTTCAGTGGGTGAGGGAAAAAAAAGCATATGCATCAATGGGAGAATGAGCCAGTGGAAAACTAGCTAATGGAAAAATTCCAATGGTGGGCTTGGGCTGGACAACACTAATAAAAAATGGTAGTATAATCAATAGTCAGTGGGAGATGGGTCGGCAGGACAATGGGAGGATGGAGCCAAAGGCTGAATGAAGAGACAACATCCAATGGATGGGCCAACAGATGATATGATGTGCCCTCTATTAAAGTACAACCAATGCCAACCAAAACCTTTTCCTACAGATTGTATAATAACCGATAGATATATTTTTTAAATAATGCCAAAGATTTGGCAATTCAAAAAATGAAAACAAATACCGATTACAAAAAAATCCCATCGATGAATTTAAAGCTAATAAGAAAACCCTTATATGCCAACTGATAAATATAAGCCATAAACATTATGTAGAAAATGTTGATGAATGTAAAAATGTGAACCCTATGATATGTCAACAAGTGATTTAAATAGCAGTTACCCAAATATTTTTCTGCAACTATAGAAAAATGGCCACAAATTCACCTTTTTTGCCAAACAAATAGAAATATAATCTCAATTTCTTTTTGAAAAAAAAGTGCTCCGACTAACAAAAATTTACCTTAGAGGACAACTGACAGGGGTGATTTTTTATTGGAAATTGTATAGATAGTACAGTTGATTTTGCAAACCCAAAAATACCTTTGATGGCTTCTGAGTTGGTGTATCCAATTTTGATGAATGGTCAAGTGATCCTAGGGTTTCAAGGCCTTTTGAAGACAATGAAAAGCTCAAATCTAACTCTATCTACTTTAGAAATTAGTTTGGTGACTAGGTGGAATCAAGTAGCCTTTAATGGAAACCTTCAAGCCTGCAAAGAATCTCGCACACCAATTTTCTTCATCGAGGGATGACATTTCACTGGACAAGCTCTGATACCATGTTGAGATTATGGATGCATAGTGCCCCGAAAGCTATAGTCTTCAATGGAGGACCTTTGCTAGGAAATATAATGAACCACACAGAAAGTGTTGCAACTAGGCATGCACAATGGAGATTCTATATTGATCTACATTATGAGATTGGATGATTAAAAATGTACAAAATGCCTAACTATATAGGTAAAAGAGAAAATCTAAGATCCATGAGATGTTTCCACGTGTCATAATCTAACAACATGTGACAATATGTAAACCCTATCTAGAAAATTATTAAATGTTGAGATAAGTTGTAGAAGGACAACTTATCTTTTAGAAGGAATGTTATCCCTACAAACATGGAAGGGAACATTACCCCATTATTAAATGATTTATTAAAATGCAACCTAGGACTAAATGACCTAAGTTAAATTATGCTAGTGTAATAATTAATTTAATTACACTAACATTGGGATCTAATAAACAATAAATTAGATAGGATTCCTATAAAACTAAGGTTTCAAACCATTATTTTACCTAGATTTTTTTTTATCTAAGATCTAGAGCTTTCAAATATTCAAGTATCCTAGCAAGTTTATGAGATCAAGATTATTAAGGAGAAAGTTATCAAATATTTGGAGCGATACTCAAGATTCAAGCATCATGTCAAAGTATTCATGCATCATGTGTGTTTGTGAGCTAACATTTGTAATGTAGGCTCCATGATTCCAACATGCATTCAAGACAAATATTTAAGCATTCAATTAAGAGTCAAGATGCACGTTCATGCTATCCATTTCACACAGGTTTGTTACCCTCATTTCAATGGTTTAGTGAGTTGCAACATTATATTTTCTCATTCATCATTCCTTCATGCTATTTCATTTCATTTCAATGTTTAATTAACAAAATGGAGTTTGACCAAGGTAAAACCCCATCCTCTAACAAAACAAATTTTCTCTCTCTCTTGTGATGTGTTTTAAAAATTTAGGTGAAGTGGAATAAGTCACCTAACTTGGATTATTAGTCCTGAGACAACTTTTGAGCACTGTTCAATAGATCTTGACAATTGAAAGAAGAATTCTAGATTTTTCCTTGAAAACCCTAGAGAAAGAATTATATGCCCTACCTATCATATTAGTCCTAGTGCAAGCCTAAACATCAATTTTCATAGTTTTAAAATCTTGACTTGGCATCTCCATCCATTAGGGTACTTTTTTTTCCATTTAGTCTATCAATTTGATTTCATTCTTTCAATTTTCTAGGTTTCATAGTGAGTTTGCATAAGTGTTTGCATTTATCCCTTTTTAAGCTTCATTTAATGGTGAACCCCCATCCAATTATCCAAGGAATCCACTAGCTATTCCTCAATCAAGTAACATGGTTGAGGGATCTAGTTTCCTAATGAATTAAAGTGTGAAATAGATCAAATACGATCTCCCAAAGGTGGAACCCTTATTTATCATTGGTTCATTTTTGTGAGACCGATGGTAGATTAATTTGTCATCAAAGGATATAATAAAAAAGGCACCTGATGCTCCTCTTTACATAGTCATCTAAATCAATAATAACCCCATTAATGGGATAGTAAGTGATCCCATCTATGGAGAGAACATGATCACTAAAGAATTCTTATTGTGCATGAACTCTATCAAGATACATATGATAAACCAAAAGCATGGATAAAAATTCATAATGGTTTTTCTTGGTCTACAATACGTTTGATCACCCTTCCTTTAAAATTTGGACTAAAATAATTAGATGTCTCTTTCTCCATCATCCCTACACTGGATCAATTTTGTGTGATGATTGGTTATCCATGGCTAAGCTACATGGAAGTCATCTCATTGGTTGTGTATAAATATTTAAAGTTTCCCTTTGATGGTGAGATATTTACTATGCACCATAGTGGCTTTAATCCCATTTCATCTCATGGGAATTTCTCATTATATTTCTTTTGGACCGATCCTATCAAACCTATTAAAAATCATTAAGATTTACTTTTTGAATCCTATCCAAATTTTAAGGAAAAACACACAGCAGAATTATCCCTTTGAAACATACATCAAGCCATGATTGGGCCTCCTATCCTTGAAAAAACCATAATTGAACCAAAATCCCTTCCAAGTAACCAAGACCAACCCAAGATAGATCCTTTTCCTATCTCCTACAAATTACCAAGAGACAACCAAAACAATCATGTCATGCCTCCTAAGATAAAACAAGTTTATGAAGCTAAAGAGAAAGTAGTTGAACAACCTCACATGGTTCCTTTCATTCCTCCTCTAAGGGAAGAAAAGAAACCTATGGTTGATAAACCCGCTCCTACATAAACACAACTTTAAAATGGTACCAAAAGAAATAAAAATGCTATTGAGCATAGGTGTAGACATCATGCTATTGCTCAAAGGTTAAATGAAGAAAATAACAAACAAAATCAACATCCAAACTCAAGTGAAGCAATACAAGATGAGTCTCCCTCTTTTCCACAGCAAAATGATCCTATATCACAACCACAACATGGAATACACCTTCCTTGGACATTAGCATTCAACCTCCCATTGTGATTAACTTGGATGATGATGATGATGATGAGATTGCTAAAATTAATGAGGAAACTGTTCATAATTAATTAAATTTATTGTTTTCTTCTTCCATGAGCTTATATGATAACAACCTTGATGATCCTCTTAAAAAGAGTGACTCACCAAGTGTTGAACTTGGTGATGCTCCTAGTATCACACTTTCTATTGTCCCTTTGGCTAGTTTTCCACCTTCCACATACAATAAACAAGATTGGAATATGGATGTCTTGCTATAGGTGGACTCACATGTGCCTTACTAGTCTTGTCTTTTTCTTGTTTTTTTTCATGCTATGTGTGTGATTGCATGTGCATAATGTGATCTCCCATGTACCCTTCTATTTGATGTATCTCTCTCTTTATGAAATTCCTCTATTTGTATTTGCATTCTTCTATATGTCATCAACGTTTATCTTTTCTTTGTCTTGTTTTTTCCCTTTGGGGATGATGCAAGGTGTCAAGACATTTAGGTCTCTTTCATGTTGACCCAAAATATTAGCCTTTATCATTTCTTTTTCTTGTGTTTTCCTTTTTGGGATGACACAAGGAATCAAGATATTTAGGTCTCTTCCATGTTGACCCAAAATATTTTTCTTTATTTTTTATCTCTTTGTATCATTCTTCCCATTCCATGAGTTATTTTTGGAATGATGACATTTCTGAGCTCTCTAACAACATTGTAGCAAAGAAATACTAACCTTGAATCCATGGATCCCTTGTCTATTATTTTGGGATTTGATTGCGAGGGAACCCCTTTCCATGATGTAGATTTATTTGGAACATATGAGTTGGCATATATTTTTCTAAATAAGATCCCATGTCCTATTTATTGTTAGAATTTATCATTTTCTACTTTAAAGTAATTTCTCACAGCATGGTGTTTAGCAATTTATTTAAAGTGGGGGAATACATTGGCATTATTCTTTTGCAATTTAAATTACAACTCATGTTTCATTATGTGGTGTTCTTACTTCATGCTACGAATCTTTCTCTTTTTGGTGACATTGGGCATGATGTCCATCAAAAGTGTGATTTCTCTTACCATACTATACTCCTCTTAGTGTAAATTCCAACTGGAATGCATTCCCTAAGTTGTGAATCTTCTATTCTTTAATTGGTCCTCTCTTGGAGACATTAGGAATGTTGTTCCCTAATTTAAGACCTTACATGAGCTAAAAAAAAATGATTTGAATGTACCTTACACTATTTCGCATTTATAATAACTGTTATATGGCCACCTTGCATAACACACTTTATTTTCTTGTGGAGTCATATTTCCTTTTCTTGGGTCTTAGCATACACAGTTTTTCTTGCCTCATGAATCCCATTGTTCATGTTGTGTGGTACCTTATCAAATTTATCAAGATGTATAGATTTGGTATGGTTAGTATGTATGGGAGTCGACCATAGGCATGAATTTCCCATAGCCACTTGCTTGTTTGTGTGGGTGCACAACAAATGTGTGTGTTTGTCTCACCTTTCTGGAGGTTCACCTAGTGGATACTAGATTTCACTAGCCCATGTGAGCGCGCATTTTGTTTGCATAGTGGACATCGTGTTCCACTTGTAAACATATTTTTTTGGAAAAATAGCTTAGACCTAGTCCACATCGTGTTGGATATACAATTGAGGCTTTATCGACCCCTTTTTGTTTCTTTTTATTCCTTATGTCTTTGACAGTGTATGCTTGTATCTTGTTGTTGCTTCATACATTATTCACATGTGTGTTCTTTTTTGCCTATGTTGGTTTGCCATAGGATCTAGATCCTAGGGCCTTGATCATCGTTCTTGACCATTGTCATCCTATCTCACTAGAATTTGTACACTTGAAACCCTCTTCATGCGTATTTTTCAACTTTAGTGTGAGTTTGATCCTAGGTCACCTTCTTAGTAAAGTGGGGGTTAAATATAGTGTCAAAAATTGTACTCGCTTCTTCCATAGATAGTACAATTTCACACTCTACTTGCACCTATTTTAGTACCCTTGCATTCATGTCCTTTGAATAATCATTAATAGGCCCCAAAGACCCTTTATGACATATCCCAAGGTTTATTTCAATTGAAATCCTAAAAAACTCAATAAATGCATTTAATATTGGTGCAAGAGCACCTTGGAAACAAAATTATCAATCAAGGTTGATTAGCTCTAGGATTTAGATTTGGTGTGTACTTTGTTTAAATAAGGTCACTATGACCATTTTTTTGTTAAATTAGGCATATTGATGAATATTAGGTGTCTAGGGGGTGCAGATTGCAAATAGTTTAAAAATATTGAAAATTTGCTAATTATGCAAAAATGCAAAATTTAAAGTTGTAAAAAGCAGATTTGAGGGCAGAAAACTATCACGTACTTCAAAAGTCAGTTTTTTTTTAGTAAATATAGTTATTTTAGAATGGAAAAATTATAAATATGATGTAAAATCTCAATTGAAGGTTGATCTTGAAGATTGAAAGCAAAATAAATAAAGAATACTCCTATTTTTAGTGATTTTCTGAGTTTTCTTCATATTTCCTGAACTATACGGCCCGCACAATAGTTCAATGATTCATTTTTCTAAGAGACAACTTAGCATATAGTTTTATCTTTCATTTGAATAATCCTTGAAGGTTTTTCATTGAAGTTGGTGTATTTTATAGACTATTTTCTTGAACCGGTCTATATACACAGTCTTAAGGGTTTGCAAGTCAATTAAAATGGAAAATTGACCCATTCCTCATACTGTGATTACTGTGCCTTGAGGAATGGGTCTACATCATCATTAGAAAGGTGTGGGAAAGTTGATTTTATATAGGGGAGGTCAGGAGTTAAGTTGGGAATGAAGCCCTAGGGTGGATTTTGGTGTTTTCCTTATGAATTCTTGTGGTTTTGATATGCTAAAGTTAGAATCTTGTTGTGGTTGTGTGGGTAGTTGATTTTTGAGTTTCTAAAGGCCTAAATGAACTTGTTTGAGGTGGTTAGAAGGTTCTTTGAGGGTGGTATGTTAGATTTTCAATAAAACCCTAGGATTTAGAAGAATAAGGAGGGTTTTGCAGTTAAGAACTTGGATGAAGTGATTCTTGAGAATGAATGGTGGATTCTTAGGTTTTTACATGTGATAATTTCTTCCCCAAGGTTTTAGAGGTTTTGGAAGAGTTTATAGGAAAGTCTCTTTGTTAAAGTGGCCTAATTTGAGGCCTAGTTGGCATTAGAAGCCTAATTTGAGTGAATTGTGCCAAAGAAACCAATAGAGTGATTGAGATATGTTATAGAGTTTCTTTATGGGTCCTTGAAATGGTCTAGGTGTTGGTATAAGAGAAGGTCATTGAGGAGCTATACCCGATTAATTGGATTTCCAATGCTACAAGGAAACAAAGTGAATTGGTTGAGAGTGAAATTGAGCTTTTGGTGATCTGATAATTGTTTTGCTGGTTAATTTTGTGATTAGTGTGTTGAATTTCCTCCCCTACTTACATAAAATGTGGCAGAGCAAGGAAGTAGTTCCTTGAAGAAGAAAGTTGTAGTTTGTGATTGGAAGGTGAAGAGGCAAGATTGTGAAGATGCCTCCAAAGGCTAGTGCAATGGAAAAGGAGATAAAGAAATTGAAGGAGAAATTGTTCCAAAAGGAAAGGATCTACAAAGAGTCTCAAGAATCTACCTTGGTGAGGATAGAAACTCTAGAGAAGAACCAGAGAAGAGGAATGGTGAATGAAGACCAAAGTGATAAAGAAGATGCGGGGGAAGAAGGAAACCCTCTAGTTGGAGTCCAAAATGATGAAATATGCAAAGAAAAAATTGAAGGGCCAAGCCCTAACATGGTGGAATTTTTTTCAGGAAGATAGGGTCAACAAAGGTAAGTCCAAAATAATCTCTTAGGATAGGATGGTAGCAAAAGTAAAGGCTCAGTTTTTACCAGCAGATTATGCCATATAGACTTTTATGAAATTACAAGATTTGAAGCAAAGGGAGTTGGATGTAATGTCATATAATGATGAATTTCATAGGTTATTTATTAGGGTAGGTAACAATTAAGATGAGGTTGAAATTGTGGCTAGGTATTTGAGTGGTTTAAGATTGAGCATAAGAGATGAAATCAGTTTGAACCCTCCTAAGATAGTAGAAGAATGTTTCCAAATGGCCGTAAGGGTAGAAGATAGAATCAAGAGAAGACAAGAAAGAGAAGGAAGGGGCAGAGGTAACATTAATAGAGGAGGAGGCACAAGATAGTCCAAAGAAGATCATGAAGATGCTGATAAAAGTAGATAACAAGCACCTGAATCAAGAGGTGGATGGAGAGGTGGAAGAACAAGCTTTAGGAAAAGAAGAGATTCTAACGAGTTTGAAGGTAGGTGTTATAACTATGGTGATTTTGGTCACCCATTCTCCAAGTGTCCAAAGAATTTTTGAACCACACCAAGTGGAGGAGAAAAGAAAAATTACAGAAGAGCACAAATTCTTCAAGAGGAAGAGGCTGAAAGTCCAAACTCCAATACTCTTCATGCTACTCTTGAAGTAGGTGAGATGTTGATGATGAATAGACAAATTTTGAAGACCACAAAGGTGAGAGCGAAAATTAAAAGAAGAGCCTTGTATAGGACAACCTAGAGATGCAAAAATAAGGTATACAAAGTAATAGTTGATTTAAGGTGCATTGACAACATTGTATCTAGTGAAATGGTGGATAAATTTCATTTGGAAAGAGTGCCTAGAGAAAATCCATATAAAGTCTCATGGGTTACTTATAATCAATCTATGGTGGTGTGTGAACAATCAATAGTTGAATTTCAGATTGGTCAATATAGGGATTTGTTTGTGACATACTACCCATGAATTTTTTCCATATGTTGCTAGGAAGGGTTTGGCAGTTTGATAGGTCATTTGTATACAATGGGAGGAAAAACAAATACAAAATTTCGAAGGATGGTAGGAAATTAATCTTAACTCCATTGGATGAAGAGGAAAAAGAGAATGGTGAGATCATTATGACTGGGAAAAAGGAATATGTGAGTGTTGATGAAAGTAAGAGTAAGGGATTGGTAGCCAATGTAAAGCATGACAAAGTTGAGAGGAAGAGTGAGAACAAAGGACATATAGTTCGCATAAGGGATGATTTTGTGTGGAAGAAAATAGATAAGAAAGTGCCTCAATCTAAGATAGAGCAGTATAAGAGTAGAGATCCTTTGAAAAGGCAAGAGATGAGTGAAGGTTTTTTGGTGGGGACAATCATATGCCCTATAGTAGCAGTGAATGGAGAGAAGAGGCAGATGAAAGTTGTTAATATAGAGGTTGGTGGTATAGTGAGTAAGAGAAAAAAGTTAGTAAAGTGGATGGGATTGATGTGACAGTGAAGTGTGATAGTGATGGGATAGTGAATAAGTTACTGATAGGTTTGACAGAGTTTGCAAGGTGTAAAGGTATTGCTAAAAAAGATAAAATTGTAGATAAGAGAGCTATTAGAGAGTGGTATAAACAAGAGACTGAGAAAGAAGTGATCAAAATTGATGGAGGTGAGTGTATAGGTGTGAAGGAAGGTGATAAAAAAACATTTGAAGATGGAGAAGGTAAAGGAAATCCCACAAAATAGTATGACAGAGTGGAGCAAGAAACAAGTGAAGACAGGGACAAGCATGTTGAGGATAGTGAGAACCAAAAACAAAGTGAACTTGATGGAAGAATGCGAGAAGGAAAGAGGCATAAATATTACAAGGGAGGACAAGTCACATTAATATTTCCAAGAGATTTGGAAAATTTACAAGTTGGGGTGTATGGTGCAAAAGCACCTTGGAGCCAAAATTGTCAATCAAGGTTGATTAGGTCTAGGTTTTAGATTTGGTGTGCCTTTTGTATAAATAAGGTCACTATGACCATTTTTTTGTTACATTAAGAATATTTGATAAATATTAGGTGTCTAGGTGGTGTATATTGCAAATAGTGCAAAAATATTGAAAAGTTGCTAATTATGCAAAAATGCAAAATTATAAAGTTGTAAAAAGCAGATTTGAGGAAGGAAAATAGTCATGTACTTCAAAAGTCAATTTTGTTTGGTGGAGACAGATAGTTTAGAATGAAAACATTATAAATATGATGTAAAAGCTTGATTGAAGGTTGATATTGATAATCTGCTATTTTTCCACATGTGTAGAACAAAGATCTTGATTTTTTGGTGAAAAACCTACATTCACAAGAAATTAAAAAAATATAATAATATAATTAAATTTATTTAAAATTATAATTTTGGGAAGCTTATAATAAGGACTAGATACTTGAAAAAATAAGTTTTAAATGAATTCATTTGATCCCTTGAAAGGTAAATCAAAAGTGGTTTTTTATTAGCATTTTGATAGGTGTAAAGGAGACTCTGTTATAGGTATGGTTTAAAACTAGTGGGGTTCTATCCAAGGAAATTTGATCTAAGGTGGTTTGATCAAACCCTCTTCAATTGGAATCCTTCAAATGAAAATTTTCAAGGCTTAAATCACTATATTTTCTAAAAATATGTGATTTAAGCAAAAATCAGGATCTCCTAGAAATTGTAAACTAGTATGGTGGGATCACCCTATTGTACCTTAGGTAGCTCTCTGCTCAACAATGAAAGTGTGGTTCTGGGATGAAAAAATGGTGTGTTGGAATCTCTCAAGTGTGTTGGCATGTGTATGACCAAGGGACAAAGAATATAGTTTGAACTTCCAGAAAACAAGATGATGACTTAGCTAATGACTCCTAAATGAGCAAAACAAAATTATAAATTATGAGAAATACAAATAGATATGATAAAGCAGATAGATGAGATCTATAGAGATGAAGATCATCTCACCCATGAACCAATTCTCTAGCTAACTGCAAAAGTACTATGACCAACACACAAGAAAGAGGGGAAATTTTTTTGGGGCTGTATAGGGGTCTACCTCTATTAGACCCCCATTTTGGTGTTTCCACCTCCATGAACAACTAGATAGAAATGATAGAGAAATATATAATGGAGTAAAGAAGGAAGGAATGCAAATAAAACTACAAAACAGTACAAAGATACTCAACCAAATCACAAAGGAGAGGAGTGAAATATTACCACCTCCACCATGATTTCACTAGCCAATGGAGGAAAAAGAAGGCTTGAAGAATCACCACATCCTTAACTGCAATGAAGGGAGGTCTCACAAAATCTCAAGCCAATGTTGCAATGGCTTGATTCACACTTTCTTTGTAGAGTTGATAGAGTCTTGTTGTTGTTATAATGGATTCTTGAAAATGTTGGAAAATAGATTGAAGTGCTAAGAGGGATTGCAAGAGCTTGTGAAGAGATTGCAAGAGATGATGCTAGAAGTTGAAATGGAAGAGGGGAGAATCTACCATTATTAGGGTCAGTTGGTCGAAAAGGGATGTTACAAATCATTCCTGATAGGAAGTGTATCGCCTCTTCTAGCTTCAGACACAGGAATCCGTCAGGGACGTAAATGTGTGATGTGAATGTATACTTGCTGTGCACACATACCTGATAAATATTCTTCTACCAACACAACAAATAGATGCCAAGTAGAAGGAAGTTAGCTAGATGATGTGAAAGTTTTACTTCGGATTTGGTTTTCTAAGGGGAGGATGTGTAAAAGGGGAATTTGCGTAAGGGGTGCAAATTTTCTCCTATACATTTTGCCTCCACTTTAGTGAGCATGAATACTAATGACTGATTTGGTAAAGTAGACTGAAGAGTGAATAGGGTTAGAAATGTATACTTGAACCATCAAGGAAGTAGATCACAATTTGGCAAGCTCAAAAGAGTAGGGTAGGCAATGGACTCCATAGCCCCGCAGAACTATGAAGTTGTAGAATGAAAGCATCTTACAAGCTTGCAAACCTAAAAGGAGGCCACCCACAAGATCTCTCATATGAAGGAATCCCAAGAAAGGAAGCGCCTCACAGGCCCACAAACCTGTAAATAAGGTGTCCTCCAAGATCTCTCACATGAAGGAAACCCCCAAAGAATGTGCCTTACAGACCTGCAAACCTGCAAGGAGGTGAACCCCAAGATCTCTCACATGATGGAAGCCTATAAAAAGTGCCCTATAGGTCCACAAACCTACAAGGGATTGAACCCAAAGATCTCTCACATAGAGGAAGCTTAGAAAAAGCACCTCACAGGCCCACAAACCTACAAGGAGGCATCCCCCAAGATCTCTCACATGGAGGAATTTTGAAGGAGACTCCACAAAGTTAGAAAGTGACTTCATAGGTGCACTTGAAAATAGAGCATGACTGAAAGTGGCCACACATGAAAGAAAGTGGATAGTCACATAGACTATCAACAAGTTGGAAAAATTTCAAAAGAGTCCCTCAGAAATTCAGTGTGAAGAAAGGGGTCCACTCGAAGGATGAGCTATTTGAGAGTGTAGACAAGATTTCAATTCATCAACAAGAAATCCTTTCAAAAGACATTTAATTCATTGGGGAATTCAAAAGGAAGAAGATGCCCCCTTGCGAGGGGAAGGTAAAGGTTGCTTCCACCTCAAAGGAAAGTTCTCAAATTCTTTCTTTGCGAACCCATGATGAAGGAAACATGTTCTGTTAGGGGTCCAAGTTGAGAATGCGATTCTTTGAAAAAGTTTGCAAATATTCTCGAGAAAAGATTCGTTGGCAATGGATACATGTTTTGAAAATAAGAGTAATGGCATTGTCACACATGAAAGGGACAACTCAAGCAAAGAAGAGAGAAATATAAAAGCTAAAGGAGACAAAGACATCGCAAACAAAGGGCACGGGGGTGATCTATTATTTTGGGGTCAAATCTACTCACATATATATATATATATAATGAACTATCATCAACCCACTACTATATCAAACTGTGTGAAGAATGCATGAGAAAACAAAGTAAATATAAAAAATTGGGTGAACAAGGAAGGGGAGCCTAAATACCCCAAATTGTTTACTTCATCCCAAATTTGTTGAAAATCGATCACAAACATAGAAGAATGATGATACAAATAGAAGTTTTACGATAAAAAAACTACACCTTTATCCAAGCACCAAAAAGGGTGATAAGGGTCATCTAGGAACACATCACAACACACACACAAATCTAATCTAAAGATAAAAAAGAGGCCTCCCCCTAACACTGATCGACCAAGAGGTCATCCGCTTCCCAATCTAGATCATCATAAGGGGAAGGTAGATGATCCTACATTGGTGGAATGTTAAGAGGAGGAGATTTTGAACCTCTTGCAACAAGGGCTAAGGAAGAAGGCCCTCCAAGGTATCCTCCACTAGATCTTGTGGAGATATGGTCAATGATTTTGTGAAGATCACTAACAACGATGAAACTTCATCCAAAGTGTTAAACATGTACTTCATAGAAGTTCCATGTCATACCTCAATGGATGGAGAAGGTAGTGCTTGAGATTCACCACTTGGCTCATTGAATGACTTGGGAGTGGTGAGGAACTCAAGGGAAGCTGGGGCTGGTTCTTTCACTAAGACAAAACAAGCCAATGTGGGACCACCTTTCAGAGAGGTGGGATCCTCTTACATCCTTTGTTGCTAGAAGGGTCACCCTCAACCTTTTTCTTTTTCAAGGGATGTGAACTCCCCACAAATGAGGCCAAAGGTACAGAGGAAGAGGAGGAAGAGAAAACCATAGCAGATACTACTAAAGTTTTTGGAATATCTATGGGATTTGGGAAAGGAGGGACATCTGGAAGGGACATCAACAAGGGTGGCTCTGTCGAAGGAGTAATGAACACTTGCTCCTTTTGTGGTTAGGCACATTCATACTCACTGTGGAAGCTAGAAGCGAGATTGAAATAGATTGAATGGAAGCAGAGGGGAGGAGAGAGGAGGATGCATCAGGGGCCCTAAATTAGGGGAGTTCATCTCCTCTTTCTTCCTCTACAAGGTAGCTTGCTCATCCATGAGATCCTTTTGCCAGTGCTTGTGCTCACATGCAAGGCAGTTTTTGTGACTCTTTGAACTAAAGATAGGAGGTTGTGAGGGGATAGAGGTCTCTTACTCAGGCATGGTAGTGTCCACTATAGCTATTTCCAATGGAGGGAAAATATCTTGAATGAGAAAAGGAAGGGCAGGTTGAGAAACAATAGTGGGAGTCGACTCTAATTCCTTGATAGCAGGCCTCTTACTATTTTCTATTTTGGAAGTAGAATTGGTCAAAAGTCGTAGAGGCTGAGACATAAAAGATGCTGCATGGAGACCTTTTCCCATACCATAAAAGTAGTACCAAGGTCTAGGTAGTTTAGTATAGATGTCTAATATCCTGATCTTAGGCTTATGCTAAGTAGGTATCATCAAATTCAATAGATAAAAGCCATACTTATTCATCCAAAACTCTTCTCTAGAAAGAGGAGGAGATCCATCCCGAGGACAAGGGGGCTTCTCTTTTCCCTTTTAAGAAGGGGATGCTACTGGGAGGGTCAATCTTGGCTATCCCTTGCCCAGGTCTTATAATTCACATAGTTTTTGTGAAGTAGGTCCATTCTTGGAGGGAGCAAACCAACTGAGGCAGGCCAAAAGTGATCTAAAGAATATCCCCCATAGGATACTAGAGGCTTGTACTTAGTGTCATGAACTACATGCATAACACCTTCATGGGATGAATTTAAACAGTTGTGGATGATGGAGGCAACTCCACTCATGGAAGCTAGCCAAGGTATATCCAACTTCATCGTAAATAGATCCAACTCTGGAATAACATTAAAGAGTATGTATATAAGCCTAGGTCCAACTAGGATGGAAAAAGTTATTGAGCCATATGAATTAGGAGAAAGACCATCATGTGTATAGATAGTAAATTTTGTTTCTTTGTATTCCTTTCTATGTAATGAAATAAGCCACAACATATCTTCTTTAATGACATTCACTTGACTCGCAGGGTCAACTAAGACCCCTTTCACAATGTTACCATTGAGGCGAGTAAGAATATAGAGGGGAGAGGACTTTTTGTTTAAGGGAAAATCCTACAATGTGAAAGTCACTTTCGGGGAGTCAAGCATAGGTTATGTGGTAGGAGTAATTGTCACCATGTTAACATAGGCCTCAGGCTGAATAGTTGAATCAGAGGGATCGATAATCATGTTAGTAGAATGTGATGGAAATGGGTTTGTGTATATCTACAATTCACTTCGCCATTGATTTGTTCATATTTTTTTATTTCCATCAAGATGAAAGTACCATCATCGATGCATTCTTGTATCTCATGACGTAGGTGCATACAACATTCAATATCATGTACGTTAACTTGATGATACTAACAGAGGGTATTCGGATCGTACCAACTAGGGAAAGGTTCCTTAAGAGGTTTGGGATTATCCAAGGTTATGATCTTATCCTTTAAAAAAAATTGCATATGGAAGAAACAAATTCTACTAACTTTGTGAATTTTCAGTAATGTCTGATGCTATTATCATTCATAGCAACTACTACATTTGCAATAGCCTTACCTTTCCTAGAGATTGATATGATGGACTTTCCTTCTAAACAAGAGCATGAGGAGGATGCCCCAAACTGAATTATCATTTGTTGATACTCTCATAATGTAGTGCACAAATGTGTGAAAGAAGAGTATTTCATAAGGGAAAATTTCTCCTCCCAAGGTCTTTGCAAGTTCCCTATGAAAACCTTCTGCACATCAGAATTGGGAAACGAATATGAGATTTGTGAGAAGAGTGCTTGATATCACGCTATAAAATTAGTAATATTTTCACTATAATCACCCTATTTACATTGGACGAGATCCAAAAAGGTCATCTTCAGTCTGATGTTGGCTTGGAACTATTAGAGGAATTGATTCACAAGTTGATCGAATGAGAAGATGGAATTTTTAGGTAAGGAATAGTTACCATTCGAGAGATATAACCTTAAGAGATCAAGGGAATAGTTTTTCCATCAACGCATCAAATGGAAGAAGTCTATATACAAGGTGTTAAAGGTAGACACATGTGTAACTTGTGGGTCCCCTTTGCTGCCATATTTTTCAAACTTGGGAATCTCTATTCCTTGTGGGAAGGGAGTGTTCAGGATTGAAATTAACAATGGGCTATGTTAGAAAAAGGGTTAAAATATAGGTTAAACAAAGGCTTCGGAGAGACTCGCGAGCTAGCTTTACATCTTACTCATATTCTAAAGAAGAGTATTTAGAATAGGGTCTTGGGATGACAAAGGTCCAGTGGAGCCTCCTTCAAAGCCACCTTTGGAACCATCGATGTGACCATTGTCAAGAACACTACCAGATCCACTATCACCAACAGGGCCTCCGTCAAAGTGACCTCTACTTCCAAAGTAACCACCATGGCCTCCAACAAAACCATCTTTTCCAGTGCCACTTTACAAAAAAACCTCCACCATTAGAGGTGATAGAAGGGGTGAAGATAAAACCAAAGGGTATTCTATTCACTTCGAAACTTTCAGATCCTTTGAGGGAAGAAGGGATGCTGATGAAGGGGACTGAATTGACCATGTACACAAATGTGGGAGGTATCGACATTCCCAACTATCTCTCATGATCTTTGAAAGTGGCTCCTTGTACAATATTATGATTTTTTGGAGTGGCACATGCTTCAGTCAAACTAGAGATACCAGCCAAGAGTTCTCTTCTTGTTTGATCTTTTCCAACCATATATTTTATTTTGTTGATAACCCTAGCGACCCAAGCCATCTTTTGGTCCTTTTCTAAGTGATTCTCCAAGTCACCTAGTCCCTTGCTAAGGGTAGAAATATATTTAGAAGGAATGTGACCGACCTCATATTCTTCTACCAATGATGATGTAGGAAACATAGAAGTGAGGACATGGTCAATCTCAACGAAGATGCATACCTCACCCCTCGACAACTACTCCTATGCAACAAGACCAATGGTAGATCAAGCAAAAGGCCTTTAGAGAAACTAGTAGTGACCTTTGTCATTTCCATCAGAAGGTGTCATACGCTTCTCCTAACAACATATCCAAAAGTCATGGATTGGGTTGTGATGGTCATAACCCTTCACAACACTCAAGTGTTCAATGATCACAAACTGCAAGGGAAGAGTCTCAACACCAATGAATCGATAGATGTTGGTTCACGTCGAGTTCACCAAAAATGTAAGAGAAGGGGACCAACCATGTCAAGGCTCCAAGTCATGGAGAGCCAAGAGTGGAAGACTACCATAACTTACCTCACTCTAAAGGGATATTTTGAAATGAGGGATAAGAATGATGAGGACTATAATGCCCCTCGATAAATCCATAGATCTAAAACTCAAATTTAGATGAGGTGAGCCAATTTTTATATTCAATATTGTACCTCAAGTAGCTCTCTTCCCAACGACAAAAGCACGGTTCTAGAACAACATGATGTGCTAGTGTCTGTTAGGTGTGTTGGTGTCTGTATGACCAAAGGATAGAGAATACAGTATGAATTGCCAAAAAATAAGATGACGACCTAGCTAATGAATCCTAAATGAGCAAAACAAAATTATAAAGTATGAGAAATACAAACGGGTATGATAAAGCAGATAGATGAGAGCTAGAGTGATGAAGATAATCTCACCATGGTGCCAATTTTCTAGCTAGTTCTAAAAACATGTCCACCTACACACAAGAAAGAGGGGAAATTTGTTGGGGTTGTATAGGTGTTTTCCTCAGTCAGACCCCCATTTTGGTGTTTCCACCTCCACAAAAATCTAGATAGAAACAATAGAGAATTATATGATGGGGTAAAGAAAGAAGGAATGCAAACAAAACTACAAAATAGTGAAGAGCTACTCAACCAAATCAAAAAGGAGAGGAGTGAACCATTACCACCTCCACCAAGAGCTCACTAGCCAATGGAGGAGAAAGATGGCTTGAAAAATCACAACAACGTCAACTACAATGAAGGGAGGTCTCGTAAAACCTCAAGCCAATGCTATAATGGCTTGTTTCACACTTGCTTTGTGGAGTTAATGAAGTGTTATTTCCATTGTAATGGAGTGTTGAAAATGCTAGAAAATGAATTGAACTGCTAAGAGGGATTGCAAGAGCTTGTGAAGAGATTGTAAGAGATGATGCTAGAAGCTGAAATGAAGTGAGAATGAATGGATTTGAAAGGGAAGAGGGGAGAATTTGTCACTTTCAGGGTTAGTTCGTCGAAGAGGGATGTTACAAATCATTCTCAATAGGAAGTGTAACGCCTCTACTACCTTCAAACACATGATTCTGTCAAGGACGTAAGTGCGACACACAAACATTTGTGTGTCATGCGCGCATCCCCGATAAATATTCTTCTATTGAAACAATAGATAAATTCCAAGTGGAAGGAAGTTAGCTGGCTGATGTGAAATTTTGACTTCAGATTTCGTTTTCTAAGTTGAGGATGTGTAAAAGGGGATTTTGCGTAAGGGGTACAAATTCGCTCCTATACACAATAATAGTTCTTTTACAGGAAATAAGAATAATTTGCAGTAAGGGAACTAGGAGATCCATATGAGAATGCTTCTAAAAATAAATTCAATAGACCAAAAATTGATAGATCCTTCGATAATATTTTATATGATTCTATCACAATTATAGGGATTACTATCCTAATAAATTTATTTTTTCCCTAAAGATTAAGGTTCATGAGACTAAATAATGTTGGCAGTATAATAGGTTTATTTCACAAATATATTAGGAACACTAACAATTATTTATAGACACTTTCCTTCATTCATAAGAAAAATTAAACTATAAGAATAGTCAAGGATTAGTTTCCCTCAAAACTTAACTTAAGAAAACTATCAAGATCCCTTTGCTACTCACCATCCAAACAATGTCATGTAATTTGGTGCTTAAATGCTTCTATTTTTGGTGAATATTGAACTTTATCTTAAGGAATTAAATCTCTAAAATAAATTTAGAATAAAAGGGAAAACAAAAAATTATAGATTGATAGAGCTTGTACAAGATGAAGAAACTTCGGTTCACACCATTCAAAAAATTGAATTAAACATGTGTATTGTCTCTACCATTGATCCAATGCTCAACATATTTGGTCCTTAGTACCGTATTAGAGACTTTAAGAACATTTTTACATAAATCTAATAAGCATATAACTTAATGAATTATTCTACCCATTGGGTACTTATTGTATAGGCAATCATTAGTTTAGAGTATCTCCATTTCATAACCTGACCTCATCAAAAATTGATAAACTAGGTTGATTTTGACCTGACTACTATTTGATCCATAGATATTTTTGAAATTGTATAAAACTAGAGACATTAATAGCATTGCAGACATTCTGTTTTTTACTTGTATAAGAAAATTTTCTTACCATTAATACTTATTTTCATTATTATTCCAAAAAGAAATATCTTATTCCTGCAAATTAATTTAAAAATAATAATTTAAATTTTCTACTTTATATTTAACTCTATTAAATCTTGTATACAAGATTGCAAACATTATTTAAATAGCTTACATTTATGTGAAAAGGATTTTATTCCCTCCCAAAAGAGTGTTTACAAACAAATCGCTATACTCTAAGGAATCAGAAATATAAAATCTAAGAAATTAAATGTTTGGAATCAAGTCATTATAATTCTAGATTTTAAATTTTCTTAAACCAGGCGTATAATGTGATAAATTGTTTCTTATTAAGAAACTTGTTACAATATACCTACCAACATGAAATTTTCCAGTTTTAAAAAATTATTCTATACGGTGATGCTCTTGGATTCTTTTAAGTTCGCTGGTGATGTAGGAAATATAATGATTTCCTCATTATTAGGTTGCTTGGTATCTGTAAATAACAATTTTTTTTAAATGATGACTGAATCTTTTCGGAACATCGAACGTATATAGAAAAAGAAGGTTAATCCGAATCAAACGTGTTTAAGGTTCTTATTTAATATGACTAAAAGTATATTAAAGCACAGAATCATTTTAGATAAGCAACAGTGACTGGTGGTAGAGTTGTTACACTGCTTAGACATAAAAAGAAATTGGTTTCTTATTATTGGCTGAGAATGTGGTCTAATCATGGTGGGCTCGTACAGTTTGTCCTTCTTTGGAAGCATAATGGTCCTAAATCAACCAACGAAGGCGAAAGGCCAACAAATATGGTACTGACTGTTGAAATATTAAACTGTTTAACGTTTCAGTGAAGTCTAACCAGTATAGATTAAGCTATTTATAATTCATATATACGTTAAATTTATCTAAATAATCATATCAATAAGTCCATCGGAGGAGGGTTCGTTAGGGGAATCGAATATCTTTCTGTAGACTCGATTGTTAGAGTGTAGCAGGTGAAAGAACAGACGAAATATAGGAACACATGACAACATATCAGTAAGTTCATTCTGGTTGCGAATTGATGATATCCAGTTAGCTCTTACATTGTTAAGCCATAGAAAAAATCCGTATATAGAGTCTAGGTTATCCTGATTAGGGCAGAAATTACTTAAAAGTCTAGCAGTGTAAACTTTGCGTGGTATTTTGTTTTGAGTTCATGGGACGAGGAATCCACATTTAATAGTGTTCGTACTGTATTTGCACTAGTATTATCATTGTTTTACATTAAAATAGAATGCTAACTTGGACTTGATTGTGTGCGAATATTATACAAACTTATTGCTACAAAATTTCTTTCTAGCATACGGATTGTTTTAAGCTCTTCAATTAATCGATGGGGAAGGAGAGTAGTTGTGTAAATCCAAATAGGAGGGGAACAAAGCATCCTACCTATGTAGGAGTGAGAAAGAGGAAGTGGGGAATGTGGATATCAGAAATCAGAGAGCCGAGGAAGGAGAAGAGGATATGGCTGGGCTCATTCCCCACACCGGAGATGGCAGCTCGTGCGCATGATGCAGCTGCTTTGGCCTTAAGAGGGTCTTCGGCCAATTTCAACTTCCCCGACTCAATTCATTCGCTTCCTTGCCCTGCAACTTCCTCTGCAACAGACATTCAGGCGGCTGCAGCCGAAGCTGCATACTCTTCTTCACAACAGCCAGTGAAACAAGTACCACAGCTACGCGACAACACCAAGAGTGGTGAAAATAAAGATGGTTTCCTTGACTCAGAACGGTTTCCACAGAATCCATCTCAATCAACTAATATTGCAGTAACTGTAAAAGAAAACAATGTGATTGGCGATTCATGGGTGGATTGGCGAAACTTGCTAATGAACATTGCAGATGGAGTGCTGATCGGATCTTCTCTGGTCTTTGAAAACCCCGTTAGTGGAGAAGAAGATCGAGATGACCAATTTACATCTCTTTGGGATTTCACTTAGATTTGCAAGGTAGTGTTAGAAAAGTAATCCGAACAGGAGCTTTCAATGCCATGGGGATGGTATAGAGCTAACGACTGAAGTGAAGGAGATCGCCAACATGTATCGTTCAAGCTTGCAAGGACTAAAATGGGTTTCTAGTTTATTCAGAGAGGTTAGTGTTATATAATTGCTTACATTGGAATGAAGTGTTTAGGAAAATTTGGAGTTTATAGTTGCTTCCATCAAGTTGTTCAAAGGATTGAATTTAATTGGTTAAAGTATTGATTTTTCATTGTGGAGATTTAAGTTTAAATTTCGAAGGAACTATTAATCTAATAAAAAATAATATATTTACAAAAGATAAGAAATATATAATGACTTGTATATGGCACCTAAAACAGTTTTCTTAAATGTATATAATTTTTTTCTACCTTTGATATCCCTCATGGTGACCATCAGGTATTGTGGAAACCCAATGCATATGCATGTGGAAACCTAATGCATATGCATGTGGAAAGCCAACCCAGTAATGTTCCTTCATGGGATACTGGTTTTATTTGATGGAATCCATTCATTTAAGATGATATATATAGATACATTTTAATTTATTAATTTGTAATTAAATGTCTTTTATTACTTTTTTAATATGGTTTAGTTTAATTGTTGGATGTTTAATCATAGTTTTATAGTTCGTTAATTATTAAATATTAAGAAAAGCATTTGATTTTTATTTGTATATTTTATTTATATTTAAAAGTAATATGCAATTCTATTTTGATTGACAAAAAATCATCTTTAATCATTAATCAATTCTTATAAACAATTTTATGTTTTTATAATTAATTCAGAGAGATTAAATTCTTATATAAAACTTAGAAATAAAAACATTACATCATATTAATAATTTTGTATATAAATTACAAATAATTTTACTCTTTTTATTTGATGACTATATATTTTATCTATATTTTAATTAAAAGAAAATTATATTTAATTGAAAGATTACTTAAACTCTTATATAAAACTTTGAAATAAAAATATTGTGGGGTGGTGGGCCTAGCTCGATTGGCTAAAGCATCCTATTGAAAACAAGAGGTCACAAGGTCTAGTCTCTCCATAATCCCCGTGGTACTAGAGTGCTATATAGGGGTACGAATATAAGAGGTATTTTAAGGGGGACGAATACCTGATTGACTCCTGCAATCTTAAAAAAAATAAAAAATAAAATATTACATTATATTAATAATTTTATACATGGATTGGAAATAATTTTACTTTGTCTATTTGATAACTATATATATATATTTAAACTAAATATTTTTTAAAAATAATAATTCTCTTGATGTAAGCCTCTAGTTCCTCTGGCCCATTTGCTAATTTGAATGTGTTTGGCCGTTGTCACTCTCGCGCTTCCCCATGTGGGTGTGAGCTGGTTGTGCATCTCATGACAGTTGCTCCTATGGGTTTAGTGGATGTACAAGCCCTGAAACCTCCTTTACTGGATGATGCTATTGTTTCCCCTATTGCTACGAAGGGTGCTTTTCTGCATTTGTTGGATGAGGTTGTGTGGTAGGATAAGCTTGGAGGGGACTCTAAGCATTCGACATGTCCTATTGTGGGTGTTTTGGATGTGGTTTTTGTTCCTATTGGGGTTGAGATTTCACTAAAACTTTTTGAGGTCCTGGAGGTGAATTCCCTTATTGCTAAGTTTGGGTCTTCATTTGTTGTTGTTGTAAAGACCAAAAGGTCTGGGTAGGGCTCTACACATCCTTTGAGGTGAGCAAATGTTGCTCCTATTGGCTCCTTTGGTAAGGAAGTTTCTGAAAATATTGATTTTTATTCCATGATTGCTCTTATCTATAGATTCTACTGTTTGTGGCTTTCCCTCTCAGATTTGCACTTTTGGATCACCAATCATTGGTCCCCTTTGGTTGATGGTTCAATGGAAATTTACCCTTCTACAAGGGTTTTATTTGTTGAGGGTTTCTATTCTTCTAAGGATGGACAAGCTATTTTAGACTATGGGTTGTGGGAATGGGATTTTTATCCCCTTTTTGGCATTCATCTACTTTTGAGGACATTGGTAGTGCTCTTGGTAGGTTTGTGAAAGTGGATAATGCATCCAAAAAATTTAATCACACCTTCTTTGCTTCACGTTTGGTGGAGGTAGATTTGGTGAAGGCTTTACCTAGTGAGGTTGTGTTGTAGGTTAATGGTTGGTCTTGGTCTCAGCTGGTGGATTACGAAGGTATTCCTTTTCACTACAGACATTGTTTTGGTGTTGGTCACTTGGCTCAAGACTATTCTTGAGGCTCACGTCATGTTTCCTCTTCTACCTGGTTGAAGAATTCTCTCCGTGAACACTTAATAATGCCCCATATTGCAGACTCTATTATTCTAATGAAGGTTCTAGGCCATCTTCTCCTTCTACAAGGAAAAATAATATTTGTGTCTTGGATGCTGCTCCTCTTGGAGTTTTTGTTGTGTGGTCTCTAGACATGGTTGTTCCAAAATCTGAGTGTGCTACCTCCCTTTAGGCACCTAATGCCCCCTATTTTGAAAATACTATTAATCATGATGTTTTGGGCTTGGTTTCAAATGCTTCACCTAAAGTATCTATTGTTCCTCTTATTTGTTACTCTAGAGGCGATTCTATCACTTCTTATCAAAATTTCTCAATTTTGGTTCCAGATTCTTCTTGGACAATGGTGCACGAAAAGAAGAAACGTGTTTCTAAGATGGTCACAGTTTTAGTTTTATTTGATAAGTATATATTTTATCTAAATTTTAATTAAAAATATATATATTCAATTGAAAGATTAATTAACCTCTTATATAAAACTTAGAAATAAAAATATTATGGGGTGGTGGGCCTAGCTCGATTGGCCAAAGCATCCTATTGAAAGCAAGAGGTCACGAGGTCTAATCTCTCCATTGTCCCCATGGTACTGGAGAGATTTATAGGGGTATAGATACAAGAGGTCATGAGTTCTAGTCTCCTCATCGTCTCCATGGTAAAAAATGGCTTTAAAGGGGGACAAATACTTGAGTAATTTTTGTAGTCTTAAAGAAAAAAGAAATAAATTTATTACATTATATTAATAATTTTATACATGGATTGGAAATAATTTTACTCTGTCTATTTGATAACTATCTATATTTTTTTGAAAATAAATATTTTTTTTAAAAAGGTAATTCTTCTGATGGAAGGATTTTGTTCCCCCTACCCATTTGCTAATATGAATGTGTTTGGCTGTTGTCCCTTGTGCACTTCCCCACGTGGGTGTGAGCTAGTTGTGGATCTCGTAGTAGTTGCTCCTATGGGTTTAGTGGATGTGTAGGCCTTAAAACGTCCTTCGATGGTTGTTGCTATTATTTACCCTGCTGTTGTGAATGGTTATGATTTGTATTTGTTGGATGATGTTGTCTGGTTGGATAAGCTTGGGGGGAACTTTGAGCATTCAATGGGTCCTATTGTGGGTGTTATGGATGTGGGTTTTGTTCCTACTGGGGCTATGATTTCATTGAATTTTTTTGAGGTCCTAGAGGTGAATTCCCTTGCTGCTAAGTTTGGGTCTTCATTTGTTGATGTTGTAAAGACCAAAAGGTCTAGGGAGGGCTCTATACATACTTTGCAGTGAGTAGATGTTGCTCCTATTATCTCCTTTGGTAAGGAAGTTTCTAAAAATATTGAATTTTATCCCAAGATTTTTGTTATCTGTAGATACTACCTTTTGTGGCCTTCACTCCCAGATCTACACTTTTGGATCACCAATCATTGGTCCCCTTTGGTTGATAGTTCAATGGAAATTTACCCTTGTACAAGGGGTTTATTTGTTGAGGGTTTTTGTTCTCCTAATGATAGACAAGCTATTTTAGACTATGGGTTGTGGGAATGGGATTCTTATCCCCTTTCTACCATTCATCTACTTTTGAGGACATTGGTAGTGCTGTTGGTAGGTTCGTGAAAGTGGATAATGCATCCAAAAACTTTAATCACACCTTCTTTGCTTCACTTTTGGTGGAGGTATATTTGGTGAAGGCTTTACCTAGCGAGGTTGTGTTGCAGGTTAATGGTTGGTCTTTGTCTCAGCTGGTGGATTATAAGGTATTCCTTTTCACTATAGACATTGTTTTGGTGTTGGTCACTTGGCTTGAGACTATTCTTGAGGCTCACGTCACGTTTCCTCTTCTTCTTGGTGGAAGAATTCTCTTTGTGAACACTTAATAGTGCCCCATATTGCATACTCTACTTCTAATGAAGGTTCTAGGCCATCTTCTCCTTCTACAAGGAAAAATAATATGGGTTTCATGGATTCTACTCCTCTTGTAGTTTTTGTTGTGTGGTATCTAGACATGGTTGTTCCAAATTCTGAGTGTGCTACCTCCCTTGAGCAACCTGCTACCCCCTATTTGGAAAATATTATTAATCATGATGGTTTTGGATTGGTTTCAAATTCTTAACTTGAATTATCTATTGTTACTCTTATTTGTTACTCTAGAGGAAAGTCTTTCATTTCTTATCAATTTTTTTCAATTTCAGTTCCAGATTCTTCTTGGACAATGATGCAGAAAAAGAAGAAACGTGTTTATAAGATTGTCATAGTTTCAGTTTTTTTTAATAGCTATATATTTAATCTAAATTTTAATTAAAAAAATTATATTCAATTGAAATATTAATTAAACTCTTATATAAAACTTAGAAATAAAAATATTATTGGGTGGTGGGCCTAGCTCGATTGGCTAAAGCATCCTATTGAAAGCAAGAGGTCACGAGGTCTAGTCTCTCCATCATCTCCATGGTACTGGAGGGCTTTATAGGGGTTTAGATACAAGATTTCATGAGGTCTAGTCTCCCCATTGTCCCCATGGTAAAACATGGCTTTAAAGGGGGATGAATACTTGACTAATTCTTGCAGTCTTTAAAAAAAAAAAGAAATAAAAATATTACATTATATTAATAATTTTATACATGGATTGGAAATAATTTTACTCTATCTATTTGATAACTATTTATATTTTTTTGAAACTAAATATTTTTAAAAAAAAGTAATTCTTCTGATGGAAGCTTATTGTTCCTCCTGCCCATTTGCTAATTTGAATGTGTTTGGTTGTTGTCCCTCATGAGCTTCCCCGTGTGGGTGTGAGCTAGTTGTGGATCTCATGATAGTTTCTCCTATGGCTTTAGTGGATGTGTGGGCCCTGAAACCTCCTTCGGTGGATGCTATTATTATTTATCCTGTTGTTGTGAATGGTTATGATTTGCATTTTTTGGATGATGTTGTGTGGTTGGATAAGCTTGGGGTGGACTTTGAGAATTTGATGGGTCTTGTTGTGGGTGTTATGGATGTGGGTTTTGTTCCTACTAGGGCTAAGATTTCACTGAAATTTTTTGAGGTCTTGGAGGTGAATTCTCTTGCTGCTAAGTTTGGATCTTCATCTGTTGATGTTGTAAAGACCAAAAGGTCTAGGGAGGGCTCTATACATCCTTTGTAGTGAGTAGATGTCACTCCTATTATATCCTTTGGCAAGGAAGTTTCTAAAAATATTGATTTTTATTCCAAGATTTTTGTTATCTGTAGATACTACCTTTTTTGGCCTTCACTCCCAAATCTACACTTTTGGATCATTAATCATTGGTTGCCTTTGGTTGATTGTTCAATGGAAATTTACCCTTGTACAAGGGGTTTATTTGTTGAGGGTTTTTGTTCTCCTAATGATAGAAAAGATATTTTAGACTATGGATTGTTGGAATGGGATACTTATCCACTTTCTGGTTTCCATCTACTCATGTGGACATTGGTAATACTTTTGGTAGGTTTGTGAAAGTGGATACCGCATCCAAAAAATTTACTCTCATCCTTTTTGCTGGACTTTTGGTGGAGGTAGATTTTGCGAAGGCTTTACCTAGCGAGGTTTTGTTGCAGGTTAATGGTCTGTCTTGGTCTCAGCTAGTGGATTATGAAGGCATTCCTTTTCTCTATAGACATTGTTTTGTTGTTGGTCACTTGGATCATAACAATTCTTGAGGTTGAAGTCCTGTTTCCTCTTCTACCTAGTGCAAGAATTCTCCTTGTAAACACTTAATAGTGTCCCCTATTGCAGACTCTACTTCTTCTGATGAAGGTTCTAGTCCGCCTTCTCCTTCTACAAGGAAAAATAATATTGGTGTGGTGGATGTTGCTCCTCCTGTGGTTTCTGTTGTGCGGTCTCTAGACACGGTTGTTCCTAATTCTGAGCATATTGCCTCCCTTGAGGAACTTGTTCCCCCCTATTTGGAAAATACTATTAATCATGATGCTTTGGGATTTTTTTTGAATTCTTGACTTGAAGTATCTATTGTTCCTCTTTTTGTTACTTTGGAGGCGAGTCTTTCACTTTTGATCAAAATTTCTTAATTTCGGTTCCAAATTCTTCTTGGATAACATTTCACAAAAAAGAAGAAACGTGTTTCTAAGATGGTCATAGTTTCATTTAATAGGCCCTTAGAGGATTTACTTGGTTCAAGCTTTGTTTCTTGAACAACTTCTCTTTAGTTGTTTGTTTCTACTTTGCTCTTCTTTTTTCTTTGTTGTTGGTTGTGGTTGTTCTTGACCCATTGTTCCTTATTCATTGATGTGTTTGGATAGTCTATTTTATTGGGCTATTCTACCTTGTTATATGCTTTGTATGGTCAATCCTTCATTTTTTTTGGGATCAAGGCCTTTTCCCTGCTTACTTAATCAAAAATTATATATTTCATCTAAAGTTTAATTATGCAACTTTTTAATCAAAATAAGAAAAAATATTTAATAAATTAATAAGAAACATTTAAAAAGAATAATAAATTTCTTCCTTTTTTATTTTATATTTTAAATTATAATTAAAGCTTAATTTATATCATCTATACATAATATTAATTAAATATCCTTTGAAATAGTTGGGGATCTATAATAATTTCTACACAAATTGAAGTTATTCTTTTGACATTTAAGTTAAATAGCCCATGTTGAATCGTAGATATATATGAATGTTGTTTTTATTTAAATGTATTCCTTCTAAATTATCATAATATTATGTGTGAGCTCTCTCTACATATATTTTTTAATTTATTTCTTTTATTATATTAGTTTATTATTACATTATGATTTATTTTCTAGATAGGTAAGCAATTTCAAATATATATATATAACTAATGACACTTTCTACAAGAAAATTTTCTATGATTGAAACATCAAATAAAAATATTGCTTGGTCTACAAGTGATGTTAATAGCCTTACTGATATTCGTAAACAACATAACTAAAATGCTGTATTTTGTATATTATATTTTTATTTTTTCTCACTACTAATAACACCTCCTACAGTAAAAACAAGACTTGATGAGAAAAATTTCAACTAAAATATCATTGGATCTATAAATGGTGTTAATCGTATTAGTAATTCATAAGAAACATAACTTAAATTTTGCATTTCCTTCCTCAATACAGTAAAGCGGGAAGACATAAAAGAAAGATAATACATGCTCCATGACCATGTTTGTTAGTATTCTTTTGAATTAAGTGAATCCAAACAATGTTGTTTGAAATCAAGTAGAATTATTTCATATGGTTCAAGAAATGGGCATAGGAAATTCAATGTATTGTAGAATTTCTTAATTTGTTTTATGTTAACCTATCAATACTAGTGTCAAATATTGTAGTATTCAAATATTGATCTTAGAGCAATTGATATATATATATATATATATACATATATATATATATACATATATATATGTATATATATACACATATATATGTGTATATATATATATATGTATATATGTATATATATAGATTATATATATGTATATATTTATATAAGTTTCATTACATGTTTTGGAAAGAGGAAAAAATAGGTTTTATAGGGACCCAAAACCACAAAGTTTACAAAGAAAATATAAGATCATCAAAGACCCCATTAATAGAGAGGATGTAAAGAAAACAACAAAATGACAAATCCATAGCCACCAAAAAGCTAGAAAGGGCCACAAAAAAGAACCATAAAGACCAGAAAAAATGCCAATAGCAACTAAACTTGGGACTTTAATGTTTCCACAGTCTCAGCTTCCAAGTCGTTAATTTCCTGAACCCCCCTCTTTAAGATTTGGATGATCTGGGTAGTAGGAGGCACTTTCCTCTTAAGGTTGGCATGGGTCCTTTTCAATATACCTTGGTCCTCATTAGTTCTTTTATCCTTGTCCTCTTCCAGATCAACAACCAATGAGCCCTGTTGTGACTTTTCCAACTTTTCAGACATTGCATTGATGATAATGGCATTGTTCCTAGCCATTTTATGGTTTTGTTCCATAATAGTTTTCATGTTATTTTTTATTTTAACCATTTCAGCTTCCAAATTCTTATACTTCTCCTGCTCGAGTATTGTTCTTTTTTCATTTTCCTTCTTCATTGCCAAGAGTGGACAACTTCGATTCTAATTCCTCTAACTTGCTATTTAGAACCCTATTTCTAAGATTAAGATCATTTATTTCTTGATAGGCCCATTTCATAATCCTAAAAATATCACTGATGCCACTTCTAGTAGAGGCAAGAATGTCTCCAGACTGATCCTTGTCTAAAATGAGGTTAACATTATCTGGATTAGGAGAACTAGGAAATCTAGTACCATCATCTTTGAAAGAGGTAGGAGGGGTAGAAAAAGAGTTTCTACTTGCTTCAGAGTTCTCAGTTTTGTCCTCCAGAGAGTCTGCAGAGTACGAAACCAACTTATTGGTAGGGGAACCCTTGAGAGGGGGATTCTTTAAGGGAACCAGGCAGTTGGGGTAGAACTTCAAGTTAGCTTTAGCAAGCTAGGGTTTACTAAGCTGGGTTTTCTTACCAGAAAGAATAGGGGATTGGTGGGCTTACACAATTCTCTCTTGGTTAGGCTAATTCTTTGAACCACCACTGTTCATTTCATAGTCCTCATAAGCCATGGAGGCAACCAGTTTAGATAAAGCCAACATGCTTTGATAGTGTTCATATATTAACCTAATAAGACCAGGATGAAGAATAAGGTATCTCTTGGTACTTTTCTTGTGGTCATCAAGGCTATTGCTCAACAAACATAATAGATAATGGTGTAGAGAAATCTATACCTTATGGTGGAAGTGGTTAAGGATAGAAAAATGATGACCATAAACTCTGGTGAATCTCCCGTCCAAGGTAATATACTCCATTATGACATGAAGCACCTTTCTCCAAAGTTCCTTGATGGTGTCTATTTCAAAATAGTTGCAAATTTTGACCAGTTTCATTTTCTCCTTTTCTTTCTTAGGGAATTTGATTACCGCCTCATCTGAAAACCTTCTATCATGATAAAACTTCACACCCTCAGTGGACATTCCAGTCACCTCTCCTATAATTTTCTCATCCAGTTTCACCTTTGTCCCAAATAGGATTATTTCTCCATTGTTCTAGTTCTTCTCAAAATAGTCCATAGCCATAGTATTAGGCCCATGAATTTTTTCCAGGAATGGAACCAAACCCTCTCTCACAACCTCTTTCCAAACCTTAGCATTCCTCATGTGCAATTCATAGCTTTTTGGCTCGACTCTTTTCCTATCCCCCCCATTTTTGTATGCACCTCACTGCAGACTCTACCAGTGTTGAAAACCTATTGTAATTTTATGTAGCCATTCCAATGAACCCATAAAGTGTGCCTCTTTTTCTACCTAGCTAAGTAACATGACACAGCCCCATCAAATCTCTTGATTTTGATATACTTAGCCCTTTCCTTTTAATCATTAAATATATTTGCCTCTTTCCCATGTGTAACATCATAATCTAATAAGGCCCTTACTTTAGCTCCTAAATCAATAAAAAAATTCCACATGTTCAATCCTTGCCTCTTTACCCCCTCATTCACAATGTAATTTTCCATGATGTTACCTTCCCTATAGACATGTGAAACTTTAACTTTATCGAACTTGTCTAATATCATTACATGTTATTTTTGTGTGATTTTTATGTTAATTTAGTTTAATATAATATCATGATAAGGTTTTATGTTTTCAATAAATTTTAATTATTAAGTAAGCATGATCAATAGATTGCATGAATAATAAATTATTCTTAAATGAAATTATATATATGTTACTTATGTATAAGTTTCAATTTTTAAGATTTGTATAATTAGATCTATTATTTAAAATTGATTTTATTTAATATGTCATGACACTTCTAAGTTTTAAATAAATTTTAATTGTTTAGGAAAAAAAATTTATTAAATGAATAAAATTCTATTTATAATTCTTTTTATTATATACCAATGTTATCTAATTAGAATAGGGTTTTTTAATAGAATTACATAAAAAATTATATTAGGGGACAATTCCCAAAATTACAATAAGTAACATATGACAATAGAAAAAAAATAAATAAAAAATATAGGCCTTAATGCAGAAAATATGTAATATGTGAGGGCAAAGATAACTTTAAAATTAGTTTAGCTATATATATACATTTATAAAATTCTATATCATATATGCACCTAAAGATGCATGCAATCTATATATGTGTGTGTTCCCTAACTTATGCATACACACATGCAAAAAGAAAAGCATGTGTGCATGAGAAAATAACATAAATGCAAAATTAATGCAAGTATAAAAGTGAAGAAAGCATGCATGAAGGATATCCATGCATGAAAAAGTCTAAATTTGCAAAACAAGAAGTTAATTACATTGTAGAGAATACTGCTAAGAAAATACGTATACATGATGGAATTGCATGGTATGCTAAAGATAAAGGTAAATTTAATTTTCTTTATCTATATACAAAAACAACAAAGAAAATATGCATGTAATTCTAGAGGCACATGACCTATGTATAACTATGCATTCCTAAAATCATACATACATAAAAAGGTATGCATTTTGAATTGTAGATTTTTGGCACCATGCACGTCTCTTGCTCTTCTAGGGGTTTTCACCTAAAAGGAGAGAGCTTAGGCCAAAAATGATAAGGGGTTCATTCAAATTATGCTATGTGTGATGTTATGTGAGCTAAATGAAGTGAACTAAATGTAATTAAATGAACTATATGACTGATTATGAATGCAAAACTAAGATTTATTCTATGCTTGAAAATACACTATGATATGCAAACAATGAACTAAATATGAATAAATGCATAACAAAAAGAAATGGATTGAAACAATGTGCACCTAGGAAAAATTTGAACAATTTGGAATGGTCTAAATGTTGTCTAAAATCACAAAAAATCAACAATGGGACTCATTCCCCCTGGGTGATGAATTAGTCCTACTACTGGTAAAAAACTATCGGGAAACCGTTTTTGACTGTCGGGATCCAAAATCTGACAAAACCTAGATTTTAAATCTTCAAGTGGGACTTATTCACCATTGATGGAAAATTAGTGCTATCCCAAAATTCTATGAAATCAAGAGACAACTCTACAACACAAGATCTTGAAAAATATGCTTGTTGGGTTGCCAAAGTCAATTCTATGGGAAACAAATAGAAAACCTTCTCCAAGCATGAAATAGAGTTGATTTGACTTGAAGCACCTAGCTAAATTGTTGACCAATCTTCAACACCTAAATGCTTGATAAATTTGCATACAAAAGTTTGCAAACACACATGCAAGAGGGGAAAAATGGTTGAGGGTTAGAAAATAGGGGTTTGTCTTGGTAAAACCCTGCTTTGGTAATCAAACCCTTAATAAAATAATGAAATGTAAGAGAATGATAAACAAATAACATGCAAATTCTGTAAACTTACCAAACCCTTGATGATGCAAATCTGAAGTAATGTTAGCGGATGCTCCAAAATACTTGAATAATGCTTGATAAGATGTGTAAGATGCTTGAATGCTTGAGATTGATTGAATATGATGTGTGAATCTTGGAGGATGTAAAATGAGGTGAAAATAACTTATTTATACAATATTTTGCCTTAGTAACCTATTCATACCTCATCACAGACCAACATCAAGTGTTTTTGAAGAAAAACCTGAAAGGAAATTTGAAATATTTTGAATTGGGAGTCAAGGGGGACCCATTCACCACCCATGGCAAATGGATCTCAACTTGGACTTGAAGGTGGGTGTTGGGATCTGAGTTACATTTAATGTTTTTTGTCGGGTTTACATTAAAAAAATGCACTTATTTGAAGCTTATAAGGGAATAAAGTGGTTTAATAAAGCATAAGAGAGGGATAAATAGTGAACTTGTGCCTAGAAAAGTATGAAAATTTGTTACAAGACGTCATAACACTTCAAAATAGGACTTGTTTAGTGATGAAAAGGTGATTTTTATTTGAATTGTAATAAATAGAGTGTAGAAATGCTTTACAAGACTTCACAACACCTTCACAAGATGTCATTATTTTAATTTTAGTACCTAAATGTGCATGTTCTAGCCATGTTACATCATAAAATCAAAGCAAAATGAGCCAAACATCAAGAAGCAAGGCCTAAAAGACCATGAAAATGACAAGGGGCCATTTTCCTATGACACTTTTAGCCCCCACTTTAGTGAGAAGATGAACTTGAAACTCACAGTAAAGTAGCCATGAACATCGAGAGGAGGGTTCAAATGCATTTATGTTAGCAAGATGGAAAACAATGATCAAGCGGATGATCAAGCCCCCAGGATGAAGATCCCATGGAAAACTAAGCATAGGGACAAAGGAACACACAAGTGTTGAAAAGGAGAATCAGATGAAGCTTCAATTGTCTATCCAACTAGTTGTTGATTAGATCTAGGATGAAAGAGAATGTATACTCACTCTGGGGTGATAGAAATCATGGTGATCCTTCGGGTGAGAAGGCCCAAGTATACTCACTCTGGGGCTATGAAACTTTTGGTTTTCTACGGGGTGAGAAAGCCCAAAAGAAGGGATAAATATGCTAGTTGGTATCCACTCACTAGCACAAAGGTGGCTATGGGGGAAATTCATACCGCTAGGTGGGCTTCCCACTCAAACATATCAAAGTTATAGCTATTGATAACTTTAACAAGGCACCACAAAGAAAAATCAAATGTTAGTTCATGCTCCATGAGACAAGCAAAGATCTGTATGCTTAGAACTCATGAAAAAAAAAAAAATACCATGGGCATGCAAGTTACGTTATGCAAGGTGGAAAAAATGAGAAGAGATTGGAAGGGATATGAGAGTTGTGAGAAGAGCACTTGATATCACGCTATACAATCAGTAATATTTTCGTTACAACCCTATTTGCACTAGACGAGATTTGAAAGGGTCATCTTCGATCTGATGTTGGCTTGGAATTGTTAGAGAAATTGATTCACAAGTTGATTGAATGAGAAGATGGAATTCTCGATTAAGGAATGTTACCATTCGAGAGTTGTATCCTTAAGAAATTGAGGGAATAGTTTTTCCATCAATGCATCGTGATAGAAGAATTTTGTACACAAGGTGTTAAAGGTGGACACATGTGTTTATGGGTCTCCTTTGCCACCATATTTTTCAATCTTGGGAATCTCCATTTCTGGTGGGAATGGAGTGTTTAGGATTGCAACTGACAATGGGCTATGCCAGAAAAAGGGTTGAAAGATAGGCTAGGTAGAGTCTCGGGAGAGACTCACTAGTTGGCTTTGCATCTTACCCATATTTTGAAGAAGAGTATCTAGAATAGGGTCTTGGGATGACAAAGGTCAAGTGGAGCCTTCTCAAAAACCACTAGCGAAGCCACCTCTAGAACCACTAGTGTGACCATTGCTAAAGCCACCGCCACTAGCAAGGCCTCCGCTGGAGCCACCTCTACTTCTAGAGTCACCACTGTGGCCTCCATCGAAACCACCATTGCTAGTGCCACTTTCTCCCCTAAGGCCACCTCCACTACCAAATCCTCCACCACTGGAGGTGACAGGAAGGGTGAAGCTAAAACCTAAGGTTATTCTATTCACTTTGATAGTTCCAAATCCTTTGGGGATAGAAGGGATGTTGATTGAGGGGACTGCATTGGCCATGTACACAAATGTGGGAGGCATCAAAATTCCCAACCATCTCTCATGATCTTCAAAAGTGGCCCCTTGTACAATATTAGGATTTTTTGAAGGGGCACATGCTTTTGCCAGACTAGAGAGACTATCCTAGAGTTCTATGTCTATTCGATCTTTTCCAACCATATATTTTATTTTTCTAATAACCCTAGCGACCGTAGCCATATTTGGGTCCTTTTCCAAGTGATTCTCCAAGTCACCTAGTCCCTTTTTAAGGGTAGAAATATATTTAGAAGGAATGTGAACAACCTCATATTTATCTACCGATGATGGTGTAGGAGACACAGGAGGAGTGGGGATGTGGTTAGTCTCACCGAAGGTCCCTACCTCACCCCCTAAAAACTACTCCTTTGTATCAAGACCAATGGAAAAACCAACAAAAATATGTATAGAGAAACCATTAGTGAAATTTATGCTTTCCATTCGAAGGTGTTATACACTTCTCCTAACAACGTACCCAGAAGTCGTGGATTGGGTTGTGATGGTCATAAACCTTCACTACACTCAAGTATTCAAGGATCATAAGGTAAAAGGGAAGAGTCTCAACACCAATGAATGGATAAACGTTGGTCCATGTTAGGTTCACCAAAAATGTAAGAGAGGGGGACCAACCACGTCAAGGCTCTAGGTCATGGAGGGCCAAGACCGAAAGGCTACCTTAACTTACCTCACTCTAAAGGGATGTTTTGAAATGAGGGACGAGAATGATCAGAACTATAATGCTCCTCAATCACTCTATAGACATGAAACTCAAATTTAGGCTAGGTGAGCCAATTTTTGAGTTGAATACTATACCTTAGGTAACTCTCTGTACAAGGAAAAAAGCACGGTTCTGGGATGACAATGTGATGCACTGGTGTCTCTTAGGTGCCCTGGCATCCATATGACTAGAGGACGGATAATACAATATGAACCTCCAAAAAACAAGTTGTTGGCCTAGCTAATGACTCCTAAATGAGCAAAAAAAATTCTAAAGTGTGAGAAATAGAAATGGATATGATAAAGTAGATAGATGAGAGCTAGAGTGATGAAGATAATCTCACCAAGGCGCTAATTCGCCAGCTAGCTCCAAAAGCACATCCACCTCTACACAAGAAATTGGAGAAATTTGTTGGGCCTGTATAGGGGTCTGCCTCAATCAAACCCCTGTTTTGGTGTTTCCACCTCCACGGATAGCCAGATACCAATGATAGAGAAATATATGATGGAGTAAAGAAGGAAGGAATGTAAATAACACTAAAAAATAGTAAATATCTACTGAATCAAATCAAAAAGGAGAGGAGTGAAACGTTACCACCTCCACCAAGAGCTCACTAGCCAATGGAGGAGAAAGAAGGCTTGCACAATCACCACAACCTCAACTTCAATAAAGGGGGGTCTCATAAATCCTCAAGCCAATGTTGCAATATATTGTTTCATACTTTCTTTTTGGAGTTGATGAAGTGTTGTTGTTGATGTAATGGAGTGTTGAAAATGTTGGAAAATGGATTGAACTGGTAAGAGGGATTGCAATAGCTTGTGAAGAGACTGCAAGAGATGATGCTAGAAGCTAAAATGAAGTGAGAATGAAAGGATTTGAAAGGGAAGAGGGGAGAATATTCCATTTTCAGGGTCGGTTGGTTGAAGAGGGACATTACAAATCGTTCTCAATAGGAAGTGTAATGCTTCTTCAAGCTTTAGACGTAGGAATCCTCCAGGGGCAGAAGTGTGTCGTGCACCCATCCTCGACAAATATTCTTCTACTAACACAACAGATAGATGCCAAGTGGAAGGAAGTCAACCAACTGATATGGAATTTTGACTTCGGATTTGGTTTTCTAAGGTGAAGATGTGTAAAAGGGGAATTTTTGTAAGGGGTGCAAATTCATTCGTATACACAATAATTGTTCTTTTACAAGAAATATGAATAATTTGCATTAAGGGAACTAGGAGATCCATACGAGAATGCTTATAAAAACAAATTCAATAGACTAAAAAATGATAGATCCTTCGATAATGTTTGATATGACTCTACATCAAGTGTAGGTATTACTATCCTAATACCTTTCTTCTCTCCATAAATATTAAGGGTCATCAGACTAAATAATGTCGATACTATAATAGGTTTATTCACAAATATATTAGGGACAATAACAATTATTTATAGACACTTTCCTTCATTCATAAGAAAAATTGAACTATAAGAATTGTCAAGGGTTAGTTTCTCTCAAAAGTTAACATAAGAAAAATATAAAGATACCTTCCCTACTGATCTTCCAAAAAATGTCATGTAATTTGGTGCTTAAGTGCTTCTATTTTTGGTCAATATTGAACTTTATCTTAAAGGAATTAAATATCTCAAATAAATTTAGAATAAAAAGGGAAAACAAAAAATAAGGATTGATAGATCTTGTCCAAGATGAAGAAATTTAGGATCACAGCATTCAAAAAATTGAATTAAACATGCATAAATTGTCTCTACCATTGATCCAATGCTCAACATATTTGGTCCTTAGTACCGTATTAGAGACTTTAAGAACATTTTTACATAAATCTAATAAGCATATAACTTAATGAATTATTCTACCCATTGGGTACTTATTGTATAGGCAATCATTAGTTTAGAGTATCTCCATTTCATAACCTGACCTCATCAAAAATTGATAAACTAGGTTGATTTTGACCTGACTACTATTTGATCCATAGATATTTTTGAAATTGTATAAAACTAGAGACATTAATAGCATTGCAGACATTCTGTTTTTTACTTGTATAAGAAAATTTTCTTACCATTAATACTTATTTTCATTATTATTCCAAAAAGAAATATCTTATTCCTGCAAATTAATTTAAAAATAATAATTTAAATTTTCTACTTTATATTTAACTCTATTAAATCTTGTATACAAGATTGCAAACATTATTTAAATAGCTTACATTTATGTGAAAAGGATTTTATTCCCTCCCAAAAGAGTGTTTACAAACAAATCGCTATACTCTAAGGAATCAGAAATATAAAATCTAAGAAATTAAATGTTTGGAATCAAGTCATTATAATTCTAGATTTTAAATTTTCTTAAACCAGGCGTATAATGTGATAAATTGTTTCTTATTAAGAAACTTGTTACAATATACCTACCAACATGAAATTTTCCAGTTTTAAAAAATTATTCTATACGGTGATGCTCTTTGATTCTTTTAAGTTCGCTGGTGATGTATGAAATATAATGATTTCCTCATTATTAGGTTGTTTGGTATCTGTAAATAACATTTTTTTTAAAATGATGACTGAATCTTTTCGGAACATCGTATGTATATAGAAAACGAAGGTTAATCCGAATCAAACGCGTTTAAGGTTCTTATTTAATATGACTAAAAGTATATTAAAGCACAGAATCATTTTAGATAAGCAACAGTGACTGGTGGTAGAGTGTTACACTGCTTAGACATAAAAATAAATTGGTTTCTTATTATTGGCTGAGAATGTGGTCTAATCATGGTGGGCTCGTAGTGTTTGTCCTTCTTTGGAAGTATAATGATCCTAAATCAACCGAAGGCGAAAGGCCAACAAATATGGTACTGACTGTTGAAATATTAAACTGTTTGATGTTTCAGTAAAGTCTAACCAATATAGATTAAGCTATTTATAATTCATATATACGTTAAATTTATCTAAATAATCATATCAATAAGTCCATCGGAGGAGGGTTCGTTAGTGGAATCGAACATCTTTCTGTAGACTCGGTTGTTAGAGTGTAGTAGGTGAAAGAACAGACGAAATATAGGAACACATGACAACATATCAGTAAGTTCATTCTGGTTGCGAAGTGATGATATCCAGTTAGCTCTGACATTTTTAAGCCATAGAAAAAATCCGCATATACAGTCTAGGTTATCGTGATTAGGGCACAAATTCCTTAAAAATCTAGCAGTGTAAACTTTGCGTGGTATTTTGTTTTGAGTTGATGAGACGAGGAATCCACATTTAATAGTGTTCGTACTGTATTTTCACTAGTATTATCATTGTTTTACATGTAAATAGAATGTTAACTAGGACTTGATTGTGGTCGAATATTATACAAACTTATTACTACAAATTTTATTACTAACATACGGATTGTTTTAAGCTCTTCAAATCATCGATGGGGAAGGAAAGTAGTAGTGTAAGTGCAAATAGGAGGGGAACAAAGCATCCTACATATGTAGGAGTGAGAAAGAGGAAGTGGGGGATGTGGGTATCAGAAATCAGAGAACCGAGGAAGGAGAAGAGGATATGGCTGGGCTCATTCCCCACACCGGAGATGGCAGCTCGTGCGCATGATGCAGCTGCTTTGGCCTTAAGAGGGTCTTCGGCCAATTTCAATTTCCCCGACTCAATTCATTCGCTTCCTTGCCCTGCAACTTCCTCTGCAACAGACATTCAGGCGGCTGCAGCCGAAGCTGCATACTCTTCTTCACAACAGCCAGTGAAACAAGTACCACAGCTAGACAACAACACCAAGAGTGCTGAAAATAACGATGGTTTTCCTGACTCAGAACTGTTTCCACAGAATCCATCTCAATCAACTAATATTGCAGTAACTGTAAAAAGAAACAATGTGATGGGCGATTCATGGGAGGATTGGCCAAACTTGCTAATGAACATTGCAGATGGAGTGCTGATCGATCTTCTCTGTTCTTGGAAATCCCAGTTACTGGAGAAGAAGATCGAGATGACCAATACATCTCTTTGGGATTTCACTTAGATTTGCAAGGTAGTGTTTGAAAAGTAATTCGAACAGGAGGTTTCAATGCCATGGGCGATGGTATAGAGCTAACGACTGAAGTGAAGGAGATCGCCAATATGTATCGTTCAAGCTTGCAAGGACTAAAATGGGTTTCTAGTTTATTCAGAGAGGTTAGTGTTAAATAGTTGCTTACATTGCAATGAAGTGTTTAGGAAAATTTGGAGTTTATAGTTGCTTCCATCAAGTTGTTCAAAGGATTGAATTTAATTGGTTAAAGTAATGAAAAATGATTTTTCATTGGAGATTCAAGTTTAAATTTCAAAGAGACATTTAACATAGAATTTTAATTTAAGTTCTATTCTTAATATTTGGTAATTGATTTTTAATTAGAAAAAAAAATTTCTAAATTGTAACTATTGATCTAATAAAAAAATATATATTTACAAAAGATAAGAGATATATAATGACTTGTATATGGCACCTAAAACAGTTTTTTTAAATGTATATAATTTTTTTCTGCCTTTGATATCCCTCATGGTGACCATCAGGTATTGTGGAAACCCAATGCATATGCATGTGGAAAGCTAAGGCATATGGAAAGCCAACCCACTAATGTTCCTTAATGGGATACTGGTTTTATTTGATGGAATCCATTCATTTAAGATGATATATATAGATACATTTTATTTTATTAATTTGTAATTAAATGTCTTTATTACTATTTTTAATATGGTTTAGTTTAATGGTTGGATGTTAATCATAGTTTTATAGTTCTTATTATTATATATTAAGAAAAGTATTTATTTTTATTTGTATATTTTATTTATATTTAAAATTAATATGTAATTCTATTTTGATTGGACAAAAATCATCTTTAATCATTAATCAATTCTTATAAACAATTTTATGTTTTATAATTAATTCAAAGAGAATTAAATTCTTATATAAAACTTACAAATAAAAAATTACATCATATTAATAATTTTGTACATGAATTGCAAATAATTTTACTCTTTTTATTTGATAACTATATATTTTATCTAAATTTTAATTAAAAGAAAATTATATTCAATTGAAAGATTAATTAAACTCTTATATAAAACTTAGAAATAAAAATATTATGGGGTGGTGGGCCTAGCTCGATTGGCTAAAGCATCCTATTGAAAACAAGAGGTCACGAGGTCTAGTCTGGGGGACCTAATAATGACCGATTTTGTAGTTCTTATTTATATATATATATATATATATATATATATATATATATATATATATATATATATATATATATATATAGCATTATATTATAATTTTATATGGATTGTATTTTACCATGTCTATTTGATAACTATATATATTTTTAGAAACTATTGAAAAAAAGTGATTCCTGATGGGAGCCTCTTGTACCTCCTACCCATTTGCTAATTTGAATGTGTTTGGTCGTTGTCCCTCTCACGTTTCCCCACTTGGGTGTGAGCTGGTTATGGATCTCATGGCAGTTGCTCCTACAGGTTTAGTGGATGTGTAGGCCCTAAAACCTCCTTCGGTGGACACTGCTATTGTTTCCCCTGTTGCTATGAAGGGTTCTGATCTACATTTGTTGGATGATGTTGTGTGGTTGGATAAGCTTGGAGTGGACTCTGAGCGTTCAACGGATCTTGTTGTGGGTGTTCTGAATGTCGGTTTTGCTCCTACTGGGCCTGAGATTTCATCAAAACTTTTTAAGGTAATGGAGGTGAATTCCCCTGCTGCTAAGTTTTGCTTTCATTTGTTGATGTTGTAAAGACCAAAAGGTCTAGGGAGGGATCTATACATCCTTTGCGATGAGTAGATGTTGCTCCTATTATCTCCTTATCTCCTTTGGTAAGGAAGTTTTTGAAAATATTGATTTTTATTCCAAGATTGCTCTTATATGTAGATTCTACCGTTTATGGCTTTCCCTCCCAGATCTGCACTTTTGGATCACCAGTCATTGGTCCCCTTTGGTTGATGGTTCAATGGAAATTTACTCTTCAACAAGGGGTTTATTTGTCAATGGTTCTTTTTCTCCTAAGGATAGAAAAGCTATTTTAGACTATGGGTTATGGGAGTGGGGATTCTTATCCCCTTTCTAGTGTTCATATACTTTTGAGGACATTGCTAATGCTCTTAGTAGGTTTGTGAATGTGGATAATGCGTCCAAAAAATTTAATCACACCTTCTTTGCTTCACTTTTGGTGGAGGTAGATTTGGCAAAGGATTTACCTGGTGAGGTTGTGTTGAAAGTTAATGGTTGTTCTTGGTCGCAGCTAGTGGATTATGAAGGTATTCCTTTTCCTTGTAGGCATTTTTTTGTTGTTGGCCACTTGGCTCAAGACTATTCTTAGGCTCACATCATGTTTCCTCTTCTACTTGGTGGAAGAATTCTCTCTGTGAACACTTAATAGTGCCCCCTATTGTAGACTCTACTTCTTCTGATGAAGGTTCTAGGCCACCAACTCCTTTTACAAGGAAAAATAATATGGGTGTGGTGGATGTTTCTCCTCTTGTGGTTTCTGTTGTGCAGTCTCTAGACATAGTTGTTCCTAATTTTGAGTGTGTTGCCTCCTTTGAGGCATTTCCTGTCCCCCTATTTGGAAAATACTATTAATCATGATGATTTTGGCTTGGTTTCAAATGCTTCACCTGAAGTATCTGTTGTTCCTCTTGTTTGTTACTCTAGAGTAGAGTCTTTCACTTTTGATCAAAATTTCTCAATTTTGGTTCCAGATTCTTCTTGGACAACATTGCACAAAAAGAAGAAACATGTTTCTAAGTTACTCATAGTTTCATTTAATAGGCCCTTAGAGGCTTTACGTGGTTCAAGCTTTGTTTTTTGAACAACTTCTCTTTAGGTGTTTGTTTCTAGTTTTCCATTCTTTTTTCTTTGTTGTTGGTTGTGGTTGTTCTTGACCCATTGTTCCTAACTGGTTGATGTGTTTGGCCAGTATGTTTTATCAGGTTATTCTTCCCTATTGTATGCTTTGTATGGTCAATCCTTCGTTGTTTTTGGGATCAAGGCGTTTTTGCTGCTTACTTAATAAAAACTATATATTTCATCTAATTTTTAATTATGCAACATTTTAATCAATATAATAAAAATATATAATAAATGAATAAGAAATATTTAAAAATAATAGTAAATTTGTTCTTAAATTTTGTTTATATTCTAAATTATAATTAAAACTTAATTTATATCACTCTAGACATAATATTAATTAAATATCCTTTGAAATAGTTGGGGATCCATAATAATTTCTATACAAATTGAAGTTATTCTTTTAACCTTTAAGTTTAGTCCATGTTGAATCATGGATATATATGAATGTTGTTTTTATTTAAATTTACTGCTTCTAAATTATCATAATATTATGTGTAAGCTCTCTCTACATATAATTTTAATTTATTTATTTTATTATATTAGTTTATTATGATCAAAACATGAAATAAAAATGTTGCTAGGTCTACAAGTGATGTTAATAGCCTTATTGATATTTGTAAACAACATAACAAAATTTTTGTATTTTCTATATTATATTTTCATTTTTTCTCACTTCTAATAACACCTCCTACAAATTAAAAAAAAATTGATGATAAAAAATTCAACTAAAATGTCATTGGGTCTATAAATGGTGTTAATATTATTCTTAATTCCTAAAAAACATAACTTAAAGTTTGCATTTCCTTCCTCAATATAGGAAAGGGGGAAGACATAAAAGAAAGATAATACATTCTCTATGACCATGTTGGTTGATAGTCTTTTGAATTAAGTGAATCCAAACAATGTTGTTTGAAATCAAGTAAAATTATTTGAGATGGTTCAAGAAATCGACATAGGAAATTTGATGTATTGTACAATTTCTTAATGTGTTTTATGTTAACCTATGAATACTAGTGTCAAATATTGTAGTATTTAAATATTGATCTTAGAGCAATTGATATATGTATATATATATATATATATATATATATATATATATATATATATATATATATATATATATATATATATATATATATATATGTATATATATATATATATATATATGTTTCATTACATGTTATTTTGTGTGCTTTTTATGTTAGTTTAGTTTAATATAATATCATGATAATGTTGTATGTTTCAAAGAAATTTTAATTATTAAGTAAGCATGATCAATAGATTGGATGAATAATAAATTATTCTTAAATGAACTTATATATATGTTACTTATGTATGAGTTTCAAGTTTTAAGATTTGTATAATTAGATCTATTATTTAAAATTTATTTTATTTAATATGTCATAAAACTTGTAATTTTTAAATAAATTTTAATTGTTTAGTAAAAAATAAATTATTAAATGAGTAAAATTCTATTTATAATTAATTTTATTATATATCAGTGTTATCTAATTAGAATACCTAGGGGTTTTTAATAAAATTACAAAAAAAATAGTATTAGGGGACAAGTCCCAAAATTACAATATGTAATATATGACAATAGAAAAAAACTCACAAAAATAAAAACCTAAAAATATAGGCCTTAATGCAAAAAACATGTAATATGTGAGGGTAAAGATAACTTAAAAATTGGTTTAGCTATATATATAGTATTTATAAAATTCTAATATCATATATGCACCTAAAGATGGATGCAATCTATATATCTGTGTGTTTCCTAACTTATGCATACACACATGCAAAAAGAAAAGTATGTGTGCATGAGAAAATAACACAAATGAAAAACTAATTAAAGTATAAAAGTGAAGAAAGCATCCATCAAGGCTATCTATCCATGAAAAATTCTAAATTTGCAAAACAAGAAGTTAATTACATTGTAGAGAATACTACTAAGAAAATAGGTATTCATGATGGAATTGCATGGTATGCTAAAGATAAAGGTAAATTTAATTTTCTTTATCTATATACAAAAAAAAATAAAAAATCATGCATGTAATTCTAGAGGCACACGACCTATGTATAACTAGTTATGCATTCCTAAAATCATACATACATAAAAAAGTAAAAATTTTGAACCATAGATTTTTAGCACCATGCACTTCTCTTGCTCTTCTAGGGTTTCTCACTTAAAAGGAGATAGCTTAGGCAAAAAATGCTAAGGGGTTCATTCAAATTATGCTATGTGTGATGTTATTAGAGCTAAATGAAGTGAACTAAATGTAAGAAAATGAACTATATGATTGATTATGAATGCAAAACTAAGATTTCTACTATGTTGGAAAACACACTATGATATGCGAACAATGAACTAAAAGATGAATAAATGCAAAACAAAAAGAAATGGACTAAAACAGTTTGCACCTGGGTAGAATTTGAAGAATTTGGAATGGTCTAAAAGCTGTCTAAAATCATAGAAAACCAATAGTGGGAATCATTCGCCTTGGGTGCTGAATTAGTCCTGCTATTGGTGAAAAACTATTGGGAACCAGTTACTGATTGTTGGGATCCAAAATCTAAAAAATCCTAGATTTTCAGTCTTAATGTGGGACTCATTCGCGACTAGTGGCAAAACAGTCCTCTCCCAAAATTCTGAGAAATTAGGAGACAAGTCTGCAACACCAAATCTGGAAATATTTGCTTGTCGGGTTGCTGAAGTCAATTATGTGGGAAATAGAAAGAAAACCTTGTCTAAGCTTGAAATAGAGTTGAATTGACTTGAAGCACCTATTTGACTTGTTCACCAATATTCAACACCTAAATGATTGATAAATCTACATACAAAATTCTACAAACACACATGCAAGAGGGGGAAAATGGTTGAGGGTTAGCAAATAGGGGTTTTCCTTGCTCAAACCCCACTTTGGTAATCAAACCCTTAATTAATAGTGAAATGCAAGAGAATGATAAACAAATAACTTGCAAATTCTATAAACTTACCAAACCCTTGATGATGCAAATCTAAAGTAATGTCAATGGATGCTCCAAAATACTTGAATAATACTTGATAAGATGTTATAAGATGCTTGAATGCTTGAGATTGCTTGAATATGATGTGTGAATGTTGGAGGATGTAAAAAGACGTGAAAATTAGTTATTTATACAATCTTGTTCCTTAGTAACCCATTCATACCTCATCACAGGCCGACATCAAGTGTTTTTGAATTAAAAATTGAAAGGAAATTTAAAATATTCTGAATTTGGAGCCGAGGGGGACCCATTCACCACCCATGGTGATAGGGTCGCACCTTGGACTTGAAGGTGGGTGTCAGGATTTAAGTTGCATTTAATGTTGTTTGTCAGGTTTACATTAAAAAATACACTTAATTAAATCTTATAAGGGCATAAAGGGGTAAAATAAAGCATAAGAAAGGGATAAATAGTGAGGTTGTCGCTAGAAAAGCATGAAAGTGTTTTACACGACTTTACAACACTTCAAAATAGGATTTGTTTAGTGATGAAAAGGTGATTTTTTGGTGAATCATAATAAATATAATCTAGAAGAGTGTAGAAATGCTTTACAACACTTCACAACACCTTCACAAGACATCATTATTTGAATGTATTACCTAAATATGCATGTGCTAGCCATGTTACATCATAAAATCATAGAAAAATGGACCAAACATTAAGAAGCAAGGGCTAAAAGACCATGAAAATGACAAGGGGGCATTTTTATATGACACATTTAGCTCCCCACTTTAGTGAGAGGATGAACTTGGTTCAAACTAACACTAAGGTATCCATGAACACTGAGAGGAGGGTTCAAATGCACTTACATTAGCAAGATGGAATACAATTATCAAGAGGGATGATCAAGCCCCTAGGATGAAGATCCCATGGAAAACTAAGCATAAGGACAAAGGAACACACAAGTGTTGAAAAGAGAGAATGATATAAAGCTTCGATCATCTGTCCAACTAGTTATGGATTAGATTTAGGCTGAAGGAGAATGTATACTCACTCTGGGGTGACATAACTCGTGGTGGTCCACCGGGTGAGAAGGCCCAAGTATACTTACTCTGGGGCCACAAAAATTCTAGTTGTATGTGGGGTAAGAAAGTCCAAAAGAAGAGATACATATGCTAGTTGGTATGAACTCACAAACACAAAGGTGGCTATGGGGAAAAGTTGTGCCACTAGGTGGGCTTCCAACTAAACCAAATCAAAGTTATACCTCTTGATAACTTTAATAAGGAAAGCCAAAAATAAAAATTAAATGTCGATTCATGCTCGATGAGACAAGCAAAGCTCTGTATGCTTAGAACTCATGAACAAAAAGAAAGGTACCACATATTGGCAAGTTGCATTATGCAAGGTGGAAAAAATGTAAAATGTAAAAATGCAAAAGTGTAAAATGTAATGTAGAATGTAAAATATATTCAAAGGAGTCTTGTTATGTTCATGGAAGGTTAGTCACTTAGGGAACATTGTGTCTAATTTCTCCAAGAGAGGACCAATCAATGAATAATAGATTCACAACTTATGGGATGTAGTGCATTGCATCAAGCCACCAAGAGGAATGTAATATGCTAAGATATATCACACTTATGAAGGACACCACACCCAATTTCATCCATAGAGTGATGAACACATCACATAAATGACAAGGCTACACTAGGAATTGTAACGTCCCCATTTTGGGATTACCCTAAATCTTCCTTGATTTCTTGAAGATATCATTTATGATGGTCTAGTGTTCATATTGCATTCTTTTACTCTTTTCCTTGATCAATCATAGGATAAATACATTCATAAATTTATTCATTTTTCTATCAAATAATCACAATTACTTATAAGGCTCAATAATTGCTACAAGTATCTTAATTGTATAATTTTATTAATTATATATATATATATGTAATTACATACAATAATGTCAATGGAGCATAACATATCAGCAATGTTATAAGATAACTAGTAGCGTGAATGATTTATTATTCCCCATGCAATCAATAAAAAATAGATAACATTAAATAAATAGCATCATGTATGAATTACTATTAATTAGACTATTATTTAAATCTAGGATGTATTTATAACATAATTATTTAAATGTACAAATATTTATCTAACTTATTATTTAAATCCATAAAATACTTATCTCCTTATATTCATTAAATACTTATCTACTTTCCATCTGCCTATCTTTATAAATTTAAGATGATCTTGCAATTTATATTTTATCTCTTGTTTCCCCTTTTATTCCCTATTTCCTTCTTCCTTCTATATATATATATCATTCTTTCCCTTTTTATATCTTCACATTCAAATTTGAAAATGTATCTTTTTGAAAAGAGACATTCATTAGAAAAGACATAACCTTTTTGAAATGATTGTTCCCTTTTGAAAACTAATCCCAAACCATTCTAATTTCTATTTTATTGTTCTCTACACACTATTGATAGATCTCCTTTTTATATCATCATTCCTTTACTCTTCTATCTTCTTCTTGAAAACTGAAGTGTATTTCCTATCTCTCTTCCCACAACTTATTTTATATCTTTATACCTCCATGAAGAGAGGCATCTCTTTGAATAGAGATAACCCCACAAATGGACATGAATTTTAGTTAAACATTCCTTAATGATATCTTAAATTATATTCTTTTTTTTTTTTTTGGCTGTGTATGATATATATATATTTTTTAGACTACAGGAATCGGGTAGCACGACCCCATATAAACTGTAGTGCACCTGGTAAAATTTTTAACGTGACCAGCAGTGCTGGCACGACACGCCCTCTGGTACCATAGGGGTGGGGGAGACTAGACCTCATGACCAACCTCCTGCAATAGGAAAGATTTAGCCAACCGAGCTAGGGCCCCAACCCCGGTGTGTATGATATTTTACTATTTAATTTATTTGTAATATTATTTATATTTATTTATAGTATTATTTATATTTATTATTTAAATATTTATCATATTATCTCTTAATAATTATTTGATAATTATTTGATAATTATTATAATATTTATATTAATTGATTTTATTGTGTTATATTAATTTGATACATTTTTAGTATTTATTTTATTATTTAAATTGCCATTATTTACATTTTTATATTCCATAATTATCTTGTTTTAATCCCTTATCTCTTTGCTTGCTCCATTTATTTATTTCAATATAAATTATTATATATTATATTATAATAATATTTAAATTATTATAATTCATATTTTAATATTTACGATATTATCTTTGATAATTTAATTATAATATTATTTTTGTGATAATTATAATTACTTATGTTTATACTTTTATTATGTTTTTATCTTATTTAATTATTATCTTAATGTTGAAGAAGATGGCTATGGGGAAAAGTCATGCCACTAGGTGGGCTTCCCACTCAACCATATCAAAGTTATACCTATTGATAACTTTAATAAAGTAGGCCACAAAGAAAAATGAAATGTTGCTTCATGCTCCATGAGACAAGTAAAGCTTTGTATGCTTACAACTTATGAAAAAAAAAAGGTACCACAAACATGCAAGTTGCATTATGGAAGGTGGCAAAAATAAAAAATGTAAAAATGCAAAAATGTAAAATGTAATGTAGAATGTAAAAGATATTCAAAGGAGTCTTGTTAAGTTCATGGAAGGTCAGTCTCTTTGGGAACATTGTGTCTAATGTCTCCAAGAGAGGATCGATCAAAGAATAATAGATTCATAACTTAGGGGATGTAGTGCATCGCATCAAGCCACCAAGAGGAATGTAATATGCTAAGATAGATCACACTTATGAAGGAATCACATACAATTTCATCCACAAAGTGATGAATGCATCACATAAATGACAAGGCTACATTAGGAACCAAGAATGCAAATGAATTATGGCAATGTATGCCTCCCACTTTAAAGGAATTGTTGCACATCATTCTGTGAGAAATTACTTTAATGTATTATAGGGAAGACAATGCAAAAGGAAAGCAAGACATGAGAGCAAACTAGGAAATCCCTATGCCAATTCATATGTTTTGAAGTTAGGCTACTTCATGTACATGAAAAAGATAATAAAAGAAAAAGGATTTTCCCTTAGAAAAGAGAACACCAAACACATAAGGGATATATGGATTTGGTGTTAGTATGCTCGTTGCTGCAATGTTTTTTATTAAAGAACTCGAAACTCTCATCATTCCCCAAAGCACATAGAACTACAAGAATGACACAAATAGAGCGAACAAAAAAGAAAAATGAATTTTGTTGTGGGTCAACATGGAAGAGACATTGCAGTCTCAATGCCTTGTATCATCCCCAAAAGGAAAACACAAGAGAAAAGAGATCAAAAAGGAAAAGCTTTTGGGTCAACATGACGGAGAAATTTTGGTATCAATGCCTTGTGTCATCCCCAAAAGGAAAACACAAAACAAAAAGGGAAAAAGACAAGAATCTTTTGGGTCAACATGGAAGAGACATAGGGCATCTCTACGCTTTGTTTCATCCCAAAAAGGAAAACACTAAACAAAAATGAAAAAGCGAAGACGCACAACATATAGAAGAATAGAGATACAAATAGAGGAAGCATACAAAGAGAGAGAACATCAAACATACATTACGGGGGAACACAATACACACATGAAAGAAAATGAAAAAGGAGCAAGTAATGCAAATGGAAGTCAACATTAACTAAGTTATTGGTTTCACAAACTTAAATGGTTAAGTGGAAAAGAAATAACATAGTTAAGAGACAAATACAAGGGCATTACAAGGACAAGGCTAACAATTTCTTGCCACCAACAAAGTGTAAAGGAAAGAATGAGCCTAGGTGAGTGATTGGAAAAGGATCATGTGATAGTGAGAAAAAATAATTCTACAACTATGGCATGATGATGGTATTTTGTTGTTTTAAGGTATGATGGGGAAATAGTCAATATCAGTAAAGTGATACTTATCTAGTATATCCTTCAATATCCAATATTCTTCTTTCAATGACCAAGAATGCAATGATATTTGCAAAATGGTATGGCATGCATGATCATCATAAAAATGTGCCCTTAAGTGGCAAAAAATAAGAAAAATAGAGTTAGGCAACGGAGATAAAAATTTGAATAAGTTATCTCTATTATTTCAAAAAATTTGTAAGAATAGAATCTATAGCAAATTGAATGTAGTTTCTAAACTACTAGGTTTATTTTAAAAAAAGAAAATCTATTTGGTGAAAGTTTGAAATTTCAATGCAATGAGTACTTAAACTTCGAGTGGAAAAAATAAGAAGTAGGTGTCCTGCCTAACCACTAACACAATAAAATAATAATATTATTTTAAGATTTTAGATATAGGTAGAGGACTCATTCCGATGTGATGCATATTTTTGTAATTTTTTCCAAGTAAATAATTAATTATGAATTTTTTATTAAATTTTAAAAAATATAAAAACTTGTATGTCTAACCACCTTAACTTGGTCAAAACTTCTTGAAATTCATTTTTTCCTTTATTAATCCTATAGTATGTGAAACATAGAATGGCGATGTTTCGATTCAAAAAATGTGATACCATTTGAAAGCTATAGATGTTTTTCAATCAACCTATCAATTAGGACTTTAGTTGTAATTCAAATAGAAAATAAATAATAATTATTTATTAAATTCAAAATAAAGCATAATTTATATACTAGTGGAAAGCTAAGAATCTCCTTTAAAACCCTTTGCATTGTCATCTTTTGGCTAAAAAGTCGTCAACCATACCCTATATATACCCATCATATTGCCACTTTTGGCCCATCATGATCTTGTATACATGTTAGAGTCTTTAGGGAGAATAACCAACCTGTTCATAGGTGGTAAAAGTATGGGACCTTTGTTTAAAATTAGTTTGTCTCCATTCACATTCAGATGGACGATGTGTAGGAAACTTAATTTTCTTCAATTTTTAAGGTCATTTTCATTTGCTAGAATCTCCTTGTTCATGAATAGAAGGAGGAAGAGGACCCATAGGGATCCTAACATCCTTGTCATTGGAAGCGGATAATGGTTGTTCACGTGGAAGGATAATGTTCAATTTAGGAGGAGCATCATAGATCACTGTACTAGCATCCTGAAGTCTCCTAGGTTGAAAAGGGGATCTATTAGGATGAGAAGGATCTTGCTATCCTAATCCTATTGTGTGTGCATCAGTTGGCTATTGTTCAAGAAGTTGATGAATGCCATGTTCATGTTTTGTGTCACAACCTTGTTTTCTTAGAATAGTGAAACCTTTTCCATATGTGTCTTCAAGGTTTATGGGATTATTTGTGACTTTGTGAGTGTAATATGGTTGTGAGTTTTTTTTAGAGGAACTAGGTCTAGTTGAGGGAGGAACCTTAGGTCCTACATTTATTTCAGGATGTAAGTATGCAAAGTGATTAGGAGGTGTAATAGTAGGAAGATCTTGTGTCCTCATGGATGGATAGAAGGCTACATTGGCTTTTAGGTGATCAAGACATTCATTGTATAAATTTTTCATGCTATCATCATCTTCTCCAATGATGTCTACTTCACAAGGAGGACAATCATGAGGAGTTGAAGGAGCATGAGGAAGTTTAGGGTCATTAAGGTCACAACCAAAGGCACAATTGGAAATGTCTACCAATGATTTTAATGAATTCCAAAACTTATTAAAAGAAAATTCCATGATGCAAGTAAACTAAATGATGAAAAGCAAAGATTCTAGAAATTAAAACAAAATGTAAGAACAAAAAAATGTAATGCAGGAAAATGCTAGAAAGATGCCAGAAATGAATTTTAAAAAGTGCAGAGGGATTGATTCACCCAAGGTGGCGAATGAGTCCTAGTATGCAATTTTTTTTATTTTTTTAGAAATTTTAAAATGATTCTAATTCTTTTCAGAATGCAATTAAGGATGCAAAATGCATATTTCCTATTTTTTCAATGAGATGCAATGCAAGAATGAAATCTAAACAAAGCTTTCACTAATTTGCAATATGAGAAGTCCTAGAATGAAAAAACAAAACAATGTCCTAATTGAATGTTGATGCAAGAGTAATCTAGGATGCAATATGTAAATGAAATTAGAAATGCAAAGTGTTCAAAATATAGGTTCACCAAAATGAACCGTATATTTTTGGCACCATGCACTTCTCTTGCTCTTCTAGGTTTTTTCACCTAAAAGGAGAGAGCTTAGGCAAAAAATGCTAAGGGGTTCATTCAAATTATGCTATGTGTGATGTTATGTGAGCTAAACAAAGTGAACTAAATTTAAGTAAATGAACTATATGACTGATTATGAATGCAAAACTAAGATTTATGCTATATTGGAAAACACACTATTATATGCAAACAATGAACTAAAAGATGAATAAATGCAGAACAAAAAGAAATGGACTGAAATAGTGTGAACCTAGGGAAAATTTGTATAATTTGGAATGGTCTGAATGTTGTCTTGATGTAGGAACATCTAGGGTTTAAGAGAAATCTTCCATCACCCAAAAAGAAAATGTTGTTTCTTTTCAATAAGGGAAAAAAAATCTTATACAGACCTCCAGAATGGGAAATTGAAGCCAATGGTGGAGGAATCACTTCAATACCATTTTTCATTTGAGAGATTAAAATTTTAATTTTCAAAAATCCTAGTAAAATCTTTGGGGTCAATTTTGAGGCACTTAGAGGCCCCATATGGACCTAAAAATTGGTACAAAATGAAAGTGGATGGCCTTTAGGCCCTACTTCTTGGCGAAAGAATTCTTGTGACCTCTTCAAAAAGGTATTATAATAGAAAATTTGATGGTTGGATCAAAAGTTATGACCCCGCGAAGTTGTAATACCAAAATTAATAAAATTTCAAAGTATCTTCCTGAGGAAGTTACACTTTCAAGAACATTCTAGGGCAGTTACACCTTCCAAATAAAGAATGTAAAGGGGGACTACAGAGCGGACATGAGAGCAGCTTAGATGGTGGCTCTAAGTTGCAGACTTGTAGGTTTATGTAATCAAAAAGCCCATTGTGATGGAAAATATAATGTTGTAATTTCACTTTCAGTGATAATAGAAAATATTTGCTTTCCTTCCATTTTTTTGTGCCATTATTTGTTTTTTTTGTGAGTTTTAGATTGTAATGGGAGTACCCTTCATCATGTCTAAAATCATAGAAAATCAATAGTGGGACTCATTCACCCTGGGTGGCGAATTAGTCCTACTACTGGTGAAAAACTATGAGGAACCAATTTCTGACTATTGGGACCCAAAATCTGAAAAAACCAAGATTTTTAGTCTTAAGGTGGGACTCATTTCCCACTGGTCCTGAATCATTCCTCTCCAAAATTTTTGAGAAATCAAGAGACAACTCTATAACACCAGATCTAGAAATATCTGCTTGTCGGGTTGCTGAAGTCAATTTTGTGGGAAACAGACAAAAAACCTTCTCAAAGTTTTAATTAGAGTTGATTTGACTTGAAACACCTAGTTGATTTGTTGACCAATCTTCAACACCTAAATTCTCAATAAATCTAAATACAAAACTCTACAAACACACATGCAAGAGGGGAAAAATGGTTGAGGGTTAGCAAATAGGGGTTTGCCTTGGTCAAACCACACTTTGGTAATCAAACACTTAATAAAATAATGAAATGCAAGAGAATGATAAAAGAAAAACATGCAAATGCTATAAACTTACCAAACCGTTGATGATGCAAATGTGAAGTAATGTCAATGGATGCTCCATTTTTCTATGATACACATTCATACATACAAAACCAATAAAAATACAAACAAATGGAAATTGTATACATCTAAAATTGGTCTAGAGAAAATTAATTAAATAATAGTTATTTAATTAATAAAATATTTATTTCCTCTACTTATAAATAAATTACAAAGTTTATTTATATAGTTGTTATTTCTTAACTCTTCCTATCTAAACCACTTTCTTCATGATTTAATTAAATAAAAAAATTTAACTAATTTGTTTTATTTGATCAATTTCCTCCAACTAGATTTGAATTTTAAAAATGGAATTTTGTCACATTTCTCCATACTTTCTAACTTCCTTCCACCTCACCTTGCACATCACCATGTGTCACATGAAATTAATTATTTTGAATTTTTAAATTGGAATTTATCCTCAACAATTTTAACTACCTCAGAGACACATGACTTCTCCTTTCCATTTATTCCCTTCTACACTTGGCAAGCTTGTTGTATTAAAGGGGACAACTTCCTTGATTCTCTCTAACCTTTGCGTTTCTCACCGTTGATCTCTCTAGATTGAATCTTGATCATTCATTGCTGTCGCATCACTTGATGCCTTGGTGAAATCTAGAAATAGAGGCTCATTTATAGCTTTTCATATAGAGATCATAGCATAAATTTACTATGCAGAAATACCTCCAACATTTGAGAGCTTAGCATTTGCATTTTAGCTTAGAATTTAGCATTTGATTTCAAGTAGTGTTATAATGGCAATTTCATTTCTAGGAACTTAATTTGTTGCATTACCATTAAAACATTTCCATAGCATATCCATTAGCTTAACATTTAATCATTGCATCATTCAACATCATTTTGTATACAACATCATATCATTCAACACATATCATTTGTCATATCATCCATCAAATTCATCAATCATGTAGATGCATGCATAGTTTCCTACATTTTAGTTTAATGGCTTCTCATTTCTTAGGTGTCATCCCAGTATTTTAGTGCCTACCTAAAAATCTAAGAGCACTAATACAAGATCTTTAAGAATAGAAGATGATGGAACAACTTTGAGGAATCACTTTCTATTTTTTTTTGTTAAATTTGATTTGCTTAATATAACATATTGCATCGATTGTGTGTTTTGAATTAATTATTTTTATTCCCATATTTTCCTCACACATAAATTGGTGCTCACCATGGGGCCTAGCCCCTATTATTTTAAAATTTTCTAGAAAGTGTGCTTACATGTTTAGATGTGAATTCTTCTGGCACAACCACTAATTCTTCTGGTGCACCCAAAACATTTTCTGGTGCATACATTGACTATTACAACGCAACCACGAGTCCTTTTGGCACATCCAATCCATTCATTAGTGCATGAGGGGGTTTCTATAGCACATTCATTACTTTCTATAGTGCATTCACTACATTTTCAGGTGCATCTACATTTTTAGCACACCGAATTACTATAATGTTGCATTTAATTTTCATTGCAAAATTTTCTAGATTTTGAGAACTAATGAATGTTTTTTTTTTTGTTGTGTAGGCTTCATAAACACTATGATAGACTCTACTGAAACCCTTGAACACTATCAAAGAACAATTATTGAAAATGAAAAATATTTTGATGCAGAGGCTAGAGTTGATTTTATTTCCTTTTGGTTAATTTAGGAATCTAGATTAATTAGTAGGGAAAGAACACCATGTTTTTTTTGCTTGATGGATGGTAGGCATATACTCTCCCCTTAACTAGGTGACCAAAATTCTAGACCCATTTGTTTTTATTTTATTTTATCCATAGAGGGCCTACCTTGTGGGAAAAAGTAATCACCCAAGGGAACGACCCAACAAGTAACATGTTAAATCCAAGCGACTTCCAATTGGGATATAAATGTGGGTACTTGAGGAAAGTTCAAGTATCACAAGGATTGTTTTGAAAAGAAGGGCAACAATGGTCTCTTTCCAAATGGATGATCCCCCACGAACAAAATTCCTATACTAGAACCTTTTGTTATACCAAGCCAGAATCCTTATTCTATTTACTAGCACAAAAGGTCTAACCTTTGAAGTCATCCCATAATTTTTTGGCTTTTAGTAGAGATGATAAGTATGCCATGGGATTTTCATGGGTCTTGAAGCTTGGCTGAATTGAGAAGTGAGTGCACTATAAGGGGGAGCATGTGTGGTCAAGCTTCTAATCATCCACTAAAAGTAGGTGCAACTGGAGTAAAATCCAACTAGGAAACAAGTAAATATTGTCCTACACAGCCTTAAGTTGTACATGTTTGATGTGTTTTACCAATGTGTTTTTAAAAAAAAATCAATAAAAACATCACACACTGGAAGTGAAAACCTTGATTCAGAAAAAATCCTTTCAAACAAATAATTCTTTGATTGGAAAATCAGAAAAATTAAACAAACTTTCAAGAAACTGTGACATTTTCCCAATTTAGCGCATCCACTACTTATTCTAGCACATTTACACCATTCTCTATTGCATCCATCTACTATTATAGTGAATCCACCATATCTTCCATCACATCCATTGCATTCTGTAACACATTCACCCATTACTGTAGCGCATATATACCCCATTCTTTAGTGCATTTGAGATATTCTATAGCGCATCCAAAAAAACTTGTAGTGCATCCAAGCCTTTCTATAGCACATCCACACCATTCTATAGTGCATTTTCCTTTCAGTGCATACACTGATTGTTATAGCATATCCACCAGATTTATAACCAGAAAGGTAAATTTGACACCCTATCTGACATTTTGGACCCATATTTAGGGATCTTTTCTATAGAAGAGTTCATTCCTTATCCCAACATTTCTTTAAACTTGGAAAAATTAGCATTCACAAGTGAAATCTTTTACCTAAACTTTGATAAAACATCTAAAAGTTCCCAAGAATCATCAAACCTAAATTTGATCATCAAGTTGAGTTTCACCATCAGGATTTGTCATCCTTTATCTTGAAGCAACACACTTTACATCAAATTTCATTACCTTAGTCCCATCAATAGAATTCATCATTTTATTTGACCTAGGTATCTCTTTGGCACTCCTAAACAATGATCAAAATTTAAAAGACCTTCATCACTTGCATGCCCATTTTAACAAGATCCCAAAAGCTAACACTTAAGGATAAGGAACTTGAGCCTCAAAACACCATGGGTGAACCAAAAGAAAACCCTTTCCACAAAATCCCTCAAATCAAAATGGAAGAAATAACAAAGGAGGAAATAGAACAAGCAAACCAAGATCCCAAATTTCACAAATTCCTAGAGAGGATTTTTGAAAAGGATGAAGAAGAATACCTTCTAATGTTAGCAAACCAAGAGGTCAAATTACCAAGTGATTTTGATGTCAAAAAATTGAAAGAAACACCAAAGAAAACTAAAATTGAAACACCAAATGTAGATCAAATGGCTGCCCTAACAGATCAAATGAAGAACCTTCAACAATAATTACAAGACATGCAAAGAGGGACTACCAAAAGATAAATTTGTTACAAGATATTTGTCCCTAGCCTTTTGATAGGACTTTGAACATGATACCATTCCCACCAAATTGTGACCTCACAAAATATGACAAATACAATGGAAAATCTGACCGTATAGACCATGTGAGGGAATTTCAAACCATGAGTCTTGAGTTCTCTCACGAAGACACCTACTTGATGAGACATTTTCCTCATAGCTTGGGAGGCCATTGTATGGAATGGTTTTCAAAAATTCCACCAGGCAATTGTATGGAATGGTTTTCAAAAATACCACCAGGCATAAGATCCTTTGAAGAAATTGTCAAAAAATTTATCACTCAATATTCATATAACATTTCACATGAAATAGCCATGAAGGATCTTTGCAATACCAAAAAAAAGCAAGAAGAATCCTTTCTCATATTCTTACAAATGTGGAGAAGATTATTTTCTTGATACGCTCGTCCTATACCCGAACAAGAAAAGATGAAAATTTCTATTGACAACCTCAACAACAAAATGAGCTATAGGCCACAATTACAATGTCCGCCTAGCTTTGAGAAGATAAAAAAATGTGTCGAAATTGAAGAAGCTTTAGTCAAAAGAGTGGTATTGAAAATTCACAATGAAGGATCAAACAATGCTAACTCATCCAATCATCATAATAACAATGAGAAATAAAAATTTTGGACAAGGAACAAGAATGCCAATGATGGTGCCATTGAAACACATAATGCCAAACCGGTCTTTAATCTATCAGGAACTATAACCAAGACTGATCAAAACACCAATCAACGAAATAATAAAAATGTTAACCAACACAACAATCGAAAAAGCCACAATCAAAGTAATATCACATCTAATCCACCACCCTATCAAATACAATCAAACTACTAAAAATTCACACCTTTGAGTCAATCACATGAATCTGTAATGGGAGAACTTCTTGCAAATAACCTTATAAGACTACTTGACACCAAAGGATTTCAACCAAAAGTAAAATAGTCATGGTGGAATAATGATTATTACTATGAATTTTGATGAGCCTAGTTTATGGTCTAGTTTTTGGTAGAATTTATAGTTTGTTTGCTAAAGAGATCATGTACCTTGAAGTTAATTGTTGTTTATTTCTTCAGAAATATTGAAATTAGGCTTAATCTTATTTCTACAAACCTTTAATGATAATGGTGTGTTATTTGGACTATCCATATTAATATTGCATGTGGTTAATGAATGTTCTTTGAGGTGGTTATAGATATGCAAGTATTGTGTGTACTAGCATTGCCATGCATATTTAATTTGAGGAATTCTAAATTGAGGAAGACACCACTAGTTGGGCATGCACCATAATGTCTAGCTAGAGAATCATTCAAAGATCAAAGGAGGTTGATGGCAGGAGATTCCCCATGCAAACCAAATGTAACTACCTTATAGTGGACTTTAATGATGTAGAGCAAATGTGGGCATTACTGCTATGCTAAATATGCATCTAGACCTACATGTATGACCAGATTCCATGCATGCATAACTATTGCCACTCCACTTTCTTTATTTTCCCTAATGCATCCTCCCAGTTCATGGAGTTGATCATTTTGTTTAGTTGATATTATAAATAAGGATCAGATGCTCCTTTTTTGGAGGTTGCGTGATTTGATATTGTACTTGCATTCTTAAGTTTTTAGATACATTACTCTTTTGTACTCATGGTTTACAATGAATAAAATAAAGTTCTAAGTTTGAGCATCTAAGTTCTTATTATATTTGGAGGATACTTGTCCAAGGGGGCCCACTTGGTGAGTAATCCATCCTTTAGTTTAGTATTAGTCTAGTATTAATTTATGTTTAGTACTTAATTAAGAATCAGGCACTAACTATTCCTGTAGCTACTAGAATTCCATTCTGTGACTGTTCCTGCAGCCAAAACAAATAGAGTAGTGTCTTGTTTGTTCACTCATATTTTTATTCCTTTCATACATTTCAGTTTGGTGTAGTTGTTGTTGATTGATGATTAGCATTTATGTTATTCCTTTCCAAACAATTTACTTTTAGCATTTGTGTCTTTCTTAGCTGTAGAATGAAAATAGCCACTTTGAGTTCCTAGTGCACATATTATGTTGGCCCATTTCAAGTTCACATCCTTGGGTTGACAAGTTAAATACACCTTCATGATGATTGAATGGCTATTTCGTTTAGATGTCCAATCTTTGAATCAGAGTTGTATGAGCTTAGTTGTTAAATCATTGTAGGAGGCAAGACATTTTTGGTACCGTTGTTGGGGATGGTGTCAAACTAGGATGTTCTTGGGAGTCATTGACAGTTTTCTTGATGTAGTTTTTCTGAAAGTTGTTCTTAGTATATCCCTCATTTAGGAAGTAATGACCCCATTATTCTTTACCAATTCTTTGTGTGATCTGGCTAATAGTGAGTTGATACCACATGCATAGAGACAAGAGAAGGGACGCTTATGGGAGATTCCTTCCTAACAATCCTAATCCATTCTAGTTAGTTGAATATCATAACTTGCTAAGAGAAGAAGAAGAAGATATACACCCGTTTG